>CABHPQ010153160.1:0-48175 GCA_902168405.1 Peromyscus aztecus | reverse complement strand
CATATCTGTTTAAAAAATAGTTGGAGGTGTAGCTTAGTAGTATAGAATGTGGTGTTATTAGCACATATGAGGCCTGGGTTTGATCACTAGTAACCCATTTTTAAAAGGCAGGAGGCCTGGAGATTGCTCAATGGTTAAAGCACATCTGCTCTTGTAGAAGACCCAGGTTTGGTTCCCAGCACCCATGTCAGCTGGCTCACAGCAGCCTGTAACTCCAGCTTCAGGGGATCTGATGCTGTCTTCTGGACTCCATGGGTATCTTTGTGTACACACACACATACACACACACACACACACCACACCACACCACACCACCCCCCACACCACACCACACCACAAAAAGATTGATACTTTGGAGATAGCTCCGTAGGTTAAGTGCTTGCAAACACGAGGACCCGTATTTAATTCCCCCATTTCTTATATGTATATATTTCATGAAGCTGCTTACAGTAGTAGGTTTCCATATGATTTTTCAAATGGTTTTTATTGTTAGTTGTCCTCCCCAAATTCCATCCTCTACTATTCTCTTTATTCCCTTCCATATTTAATTCTCCCAATCTAGTTTACCCCTTTTCTCTCTCCACAACAGTATATTCTATTTCCCCTTCCTTGGGAGATCCTCTCTTCTCCCCAAATCTCCTACTAGAGATAACTAACCTCTGTGATTATTTGGATTGTACACACATATCAAGCTCAAAAGCTAATACACATATTAACAAAAACACATAATATCTGCCTTTTGGGGTCTGAGGTACCTCACTCAATATAATCTTTTCTAGTTCCATCTATTTACCAGCAAAGTTCATGATTTCATATTTCTTTATAGCTGAATAGTATTTCATAGTGTATATGTACCACATTTTCATTATCCATTCATTGTCATAAGACATTAGGTCATTTGCATTTTCTAGATATTATAGAACAGCAATGAACATGCCTGAGCATGTATCTGTGGAGTGGGGTGTAGAGTCCTTTGAGAATATGCCCAAAAATGTGATACAGCTGGATCTTGAGAGTAGAGCTATTCCCAGCTTCCTGAGGAACTGTCACACCAATTTTCATAGTAACTGTACAAGTTCACACTCCCACCAGCAATAAATCTGTGTTCCCCTTTCTCACATCCTTGCCAGCATAAACTGTCATTTGTTTTATTGATCTTGACCATTCTGACTGGTATAAGATCTCTGTAGTTTTAATTTGCATTTACTGATGACAAGAATGTTGAACATTTCTTGAAGTATTCCTCAGCCATTAGTGTTTCATCTTTTGAAAGCTCTCTAAGTTTTGTATTCATTGTTTTAATTGATACTTGTTTTGATTTGATTTTTTGTTTCTTTTTTTTTTTTCAAGACAGAATTTCTCTGTGTAGTACTGTCTGTCCTGGAACTCACTCTGTAGACCAGGCTGGCCTTGAACTCAGAGATTCTGCCTGCCTCTGCCTCCTAAGTGCTGGGACCAAAAGCATACACCACCATCACTCAGTGGGTTGTTTTCTTGATGTCGAATTTTTTTTTTAGTTCTTATATAGTTTTAGATACTAACCATTTATTAAATGTGTAATTGGTAAAAATCTTTCCTCATTCTGTAGCCTGTCACTTTTTCTGAATGATGATGTCTTTTGCCATACAGAAGCTTTTCAGTTTCATGAGGTCCTCATTTATTAATTGTTTGTCTTAGTGCCTGTGCTATTGGTGTCCTGTTTAGAAAGTCTTTTCTCTTGCTGATGAGTTCAATCCTGTTCCCCACTTTCTTTTCTGTCAGATTCTGGGTTATCTGACCTTATGCTGAGGTCCTTTATCTGTTTAGAGTTTTGTGCAGGCTGATATTTGCATTCTTCTACATCCAGTCTGACCAGCACCATTTATTGAAAGATGCTATCTTTTGTCTCTAGTATGTGTTTTTTGGCTTCTTTGTCAAAAGTCAGGTGTCCATAGGTATGTGGACTTATGTCTGGGTCTTTGATTCAATTTCCATTGATCAACATGTCTGGATTTGTTGGTTGGTTAGTTAGTTGGTTGGTTTTTTCAAGATCAGGTTTCTCTATATTACAGCCCTGGCTGTCCTAGAACTCACTCTGTAGACCATGATGGCCTTGAACTCAGATCTGCCTGTGTCCAACTCCAGAGTGCCAGGATTAAAGACGTGTGCCACCACTACCTGGCAACATTTCTGTTTTTATGCCAATACCATACTATTTTTATTACTATAGCTCTGTAGTACAACTAAAATCTGGGATGGCAATACCTCCAGCAGTTCTTTTATTATTCAAGATTGTTTTAGCTATCCTCAGGGGGTGTGTGTATGTGTTTTCATGTGAAGCTGAAAATTGTCTGTTGTGACAAACTTTTCCTGGGGAGACTCAATACATCTACTCACCCTAGATAGGGAGCCCATGACAGATCAAATTATCAATAACACCAAAATCCATTTTGGTGAACAATGAGTTTCATTAGGACTACTTACTTATAGGAATTTGGATGAGGGGTTACTTATAGGAGCAGAAATAATTCAAATATGACTGCATCACCAAAGCCAATAACCCCAGCATAGGTGATAGTTCACAAAAGCTGGGAACCTGGAGCATACTGCACAGCTTGCAAGCAGCTTAACAGGTTGGAGAGTATTCTTTCCAAGTGACTCAGTTGGTCTAAACCTCTTCCAGGCAGCCCAGTTGGTTTCTGCTTCTTCCAGGCCGTTGGTCTGGTCTTAGAATTGTTTTTGCAGCTTGGTTCTACTCTTCTGAGAGGGACTCTAGGTTTGTATTGCTTACTCTGGCAGGGAGGGGCCTAGTGAATCCAGTCAGTTTCAGGGACTTCCTGAAGCTATTTTGAGTTGTTTACCTTCCTGTTCAAGGAGGTTCCCTACTGGATGGAAAGTTTCAATCTTGGAGAAAACTGTTACACAACATCTTCCTTTCAAGTTTGGGAAAGAACTGTGTTGGGATTTTGATAGGGATTGGATTCAATCTGTGTATTACTATTGGTAGGATAGCCATTCTCATGATATTAATCCTACTGATCCACAAACATAGGAGATCTTTCCATCTTCTGATGTTAACTCATTTTCTTGAAAGTATGCCAAAGTGCTCTTTTGAAATTTCAGATGACTTTCTGTTTATCTTTTCATTTAGAATTACCTTGTTTTACTAGATACATCTAAAGAGTTTGGGGAAATTAAAATACTGTGTGTTTTTAAAATGATTTTTATCACTCAGATTAAGCAGGTTTTTATCAAAATCTGCAGCCTATAGATTTTAATATGTTCTACAGAAATCTACAATAAAACCTTATTTAATAAAATCAGTTCTTACTGTTAAGCCAGTTAGTTCAGCCTTTAGTTTCTAAGCATTTTATTCTGAATATTTCAATCACACAAGAAAGTTGAAAGAATTACAAAATGAGTGGATACCTGTAATATCTACCATCAAGATTTGATGAGCGCCGGGCAGTGGTGGCGCATGCCTTTAATCCCAGCACTCGGGAGGCAGAGCCAGGCGGATCTCTGTGAGTTCGAGGCCAGCCTGGTCTACAGAATGAGTTCCAGGACAGGCTCCAAAAATACAAAGAAAAAAACCCTCTTGAAAAAAAAAAAAAAAAAAAAAAAAAAAAAAAAAAGATTTGATGAGCATATTATCATATTCATTGTATCACACAGCTGTTTACTCCTCTAGCCATTTTTGAGTATGTCTTATTTTTATGATTCAGTCCAAAGTAAGCTATAGATAGGAATATATAGTTCACTCTTGAATATTCAATATGTACCATTAACTGTTCAGCATTCATAGACTTATGTTTTTTTATATGTCAGCATTGTATACCATTATTAGTAAATAATATTGCACTATATTAAAATACTATGCAGTGGGGGAGGGGATAAAAAATACACTGTTTTTGTTTTATCTTCACCTGGACTGTAGCCAGATTTGGGCAGTTATAAGTAAAGCTGTTACCATTCTGTACAGTTGGAGGAATATATACTTTTTATTCCTCTTCTGGGTAGTGTGTGTTTAATCTTTTTTTTGGTTTTTTTTTTTTGTTTGTTTGTTTGTTTTGGGGGGGGATTTTTCGAGACAGGGTTTCTCTGTATAGCTTTGCGCCTTTCCTGGAACTCGCTTGGGAGACCAGGCTGGCCTCGAACTCACAGAGATCCGCCTGCCTCTGCCTCCCGAGTGCTGGGATTAAAGGTGTGCGCCACCACCGCCCAGCCTAATCTTTTTTTTTTTTAAGACAGGATTTTTCTGTGTAGCCTTGGCTGTTCTGGAACTCCCTCTGTAGACCAGGTTGGCCTCAAACTCACAGAGATCCACTTGCCTATGCCTCCCAGTGCAGGGATTAAAGGTGTGCACTACCACTGCCCAGCATGTGTGTTTAATCTTAAAAGAAGTTGCAGCCTTTTTCCAAAGTGGTTGTTTCCAAAATGGAAATGCTGATAGGTAATAATCAAATGCTGGCAAAATGTGCTCTTTTCATCTGAATAGTATGGTAGGTGTGTCCTCAAGCTCCATTGTGTAACTTGAGTTTCTTTGATTGCTAATGAAGCTAAGTGTTTCTTTCAAGTTCTTATTGGCTGTTTCTAATCCTTCTGGAGAGCTTTGCAGATCTGGCACCTTTTTAAAGTTAGGAAATTTTTACCTCTGAGATTTCTTGTATACTCCATACATTAGCTATTTGTTACATAAAGTTGTAGATATTTTTCACGTTTTTATGACTTGCCTATTTATGTTCTTGTAGTGTCTTGATCAGAAATATTTAATTTTGATAACATATAATTTACCAAAAACTTCTCAAACGATCATTGCATTCTATGCCTTAAATGCCTTTGGACTGGGGATAGAGTTCAATGGTAGAATGCTTGCTTAACATGTGTGAACGCTGGGCTCAATCCCCAGCACTATGCAAATTGGAAAAAAAGCTTTCCATCTCTAAAGCCTCCAGCCCCTACCAGGTTCATAGTTATACTTAAATTTCATGGTTAGGTGTTTGAGACCCCATTAATTTTTGTATATAGTATGGAGCATGACATCTAGGTTCATTTTCCCATTTTTCTGCTCCCATTTGTAAAAAGTCTTTTGCCTTTGAGTTGCTTACAGGCAAGCAGGCATTTGTGCCTATACTAACTACTAATATGGTAGGAAATAACCTTTTGACAATATAGAATCTCCCAGTATGTGAAGGTGGTATATAACCATTGTTCATCATGTGATTTTTCTTAGATTACAAACAAGAAAAATACAGACCACAGTAAATGAGTGCTGCAAAATATAGAATAGTGATTTTTTTTCTCTTTAGGAGTTTACAATTCTCATTTTTAGTAAGATAAACAACATAAGTAAAAGCAAGATTGCCTGTTAACATCTCAGTTTTTGTAATCTATTAATGCATTTTCCCTACTACTAACCAATGTGTAAGAAGAGGAGTTAAAGAGTTTTCTTTTTTGGCTCTATATTAAATTTTACCAGGGTCAGTATATGGAAAATGTCTAAGTTAAAAGTTAATATAAATGTGAGTCAATTATGGGATTTGGTTAAAGAAGGAAATAAATGAGAATAATATTATAAAGGATCTAAAACAAGCTAACAAAATGTTATAGAAAAGTTCTAGGTGCCATGTAAACTTGGGCTTTTTTTCCATTTATATTTTTAAACAATGGAAATATTTTTAAAAAATCAACTTTTGGGGCTGGAGAGATGGCTCAGAGGTTAAGAGCACTGATTGCTCTTCCAGAGGTCCTGAGTTCAATTCCCAGCAACCACATGGTGGCTCACAACCATCTGTAATGAGATCTGGTGCCCTCTTCTGGCCTGCAGTCATACATGCTGTATACATAATAAATAAATAAATCTTTTTAAAAAAAATCAACTTTTATAGAGTAAACTACATTATTGTATATGCTCCATTGAAGGAACTTTTATATTACAATCATAGAGAAGAACTATGGTTTGCTTCATATTATGGAAATTATCTTAAATGAAAACATTCCAGAGTCCTTTTATTTTAGAATATCCTATAAACAACCAAACTGCCAGAGCATGTTTATACAATGGTAAAATGTTCTCTTGAATTAAACTGAAGACTTTTTTTTCCAATTAAATGAGCAAGAGAATGTAGAAAGGTACTTACTTAGAGCTGTTAACTTTCTAAGTACACAACACCTTAGATATTTTCGAAGCACCTTAATCACTATCAAGAACAAGAACAAAATGATTTTGTCATTTCATTGTTAGGAATAAAGACTATACATATTTGTCAGAGTCAACAATATGTTGTTGGGCTTCAGGGTTGCTTTCTCTTTCTGAAACTGACATTTCTCATCCAATTCTCTTTGCTGTGCTTTCAAATTAGTTTTCATTTGATCATCGCACTGTTGGAGCTCAGCTTCAGAATCTTTCAACTTTGCTCTTTGTCTAATAAAACACGTTTATCTTCATGTTAACTACATGCTCTCTTTTCCATTTGTGCCAAAGTGCCCTTAGTAAGTGGTCTTTTCTTGTTACTAACTGCAAAATAAGTCATAACTGCAGATTTTCTACTTCAGTCATTCTCATGGCACATATCATTTGTGACATTATTCTGTCTACATGTGTCTTTTTACCAATCTATTTCTTGTTATGGTAAAATCAGTATTCACTATTGTCAGGTGCAGTGACACCCAAGGATACGATCTTCCTGGGATCCTTTTACCATTAACTTCAGTGATAAGATTACTACTCAACTACTGTAAGAGCCAGAGAGACTTGTTATCTTTTTAACATCTTCTCATCATAGGTACCAAAAATACTTTATAACTTTCATATTTTATTAGAGAAAAATTTTGAAAATAAATATTTATTAAAATAATGAGCATTACATGATCATAATATTTCTCTTATGTAAAGATTATTATTAAAACATTAGCATATTATTGGTTATGCTATAAACATAATACTTTCAGAAATATTTTGTTTTTGCTTTCTTTTATGGCTATGTCTTTCTCCCATCACTCTTCTTGACTCAGAATTTTTATCTTAATTTCTTTTCATTTGTGTGGACTTCTATTCAGAACCCTTCTATGTCCTAAACTGTCAACATCGAACTAGCCAAATAACTCCCGCCAGACTGTTGTGAATCTACCACGGATGACCTTTCTTAATTCTTTTCAGCAGCAGCATCTGCTTTTTTCTGTTCTTCTTGCCAGCAGTTACTGAGTTCTTCCAATGTGCACTTTCTTGCATCCCAAATTACCTCAGCATATAATCTTTCTTGTTATATGAACATTCTTAGTTCTATAGGACTGGTGACTTCTTTTATTATTTTCACTTCTGCAAGGATTTCAGGTAAGATACTGAACTATTTTGGCCATTATCTTGATTGACTTTAGCAGCCAAGTCTACAAACAGATCACTGTCATGTTCAATGACTTGAGAACTAGAGTGCTTTTTCTTTGTCTCCTCAATGACAAAATCATGAAGGGCAAGAAGGTGGTCACAGACAGACCATTTGTGATTCAGAGGAACTTCAACGGGCACTGAAGAGTATAGTCTCTGATTATTTGAATATAACAATCACTCTTTTTCAACTTCAATTCTAGCATTTTTAGTTGTCTAGAACTGTTTGACTCCTTATCCAGAGTAACTTTTTTCTTCTCATAGAAAAAGGAGGGGGCTGGGGGGATGGCTCAGGGGTTAAGAGCACTGACTATTCTTCCAGAGGTCCCGGGTTCAATTCCCAGTGCCCACATGGTAGCCCACAATTGCCTGTAACTCCAAGATCTGATACCCTCACACAGACATTCATGCAGGTGAAGCATCAATGCACATAAAATAAAAATAAATATTTTTTTAAAAAGTAAAAGGAAAAAGACAAAAATAGGATTATACATTCATCTTCTTCTTTGACATAGATAGCCCAGTTTCTTCACTTTGGAAGATTCCATGTGCTTTGCTAGCAATGATTTAGGTATGTGATGATTTTAATCATAAGGACATGTTGCGATTTCATCATTGGCCTCCACTTCATCTTTGGGGTCCAGCTGATCCAGGCTCCACTCCAGGCATATCATCAAATCCGCTAGCATCTGGCAGCAGCCCTCCATGAACTTGCTCTGAAAATATTTTAACTTTATGTTCCTGAATTTATTTCATTATCCAATTTTTAAGTGGTTTATGTTCTTGCTGTGTAAGCATGCTTGCTTTGACAATAAGTGAAGTGATACTATTTGATGTAAATGCCTCATAAACTCAGGATCTACTGGTTTAGAGTCCATGCCCTAAAAGTGCAATAGACTGTAAATAACATTACATTCTGCTCACTCAAAGTTCTGCTTTAGGCAGTCCTCAGATGTACTATCCATGTAGTCTGTATCAGATTGCCAGCAGTTACTATCCACTCTACCTCTAAAGGCTAGGGTGTCAACTACAAGAAGCAACAGAAAAGTAAACCTTGGATGTTCTACG
Source organism: Peromyscus aztecus (assembly GCA_902168405.1). Taxonomy (NCBI): domain Eukaryota; kingdom Metazoa; phylum Chordata; class Mammalia; order Rodentia; family Cricetidae; genus Peromyscus; species Peromyscus aztecus. Next base: position 39,744 of record CABHPQ010153160.1, on the reverse strand, counting down.
TAGGGAGGTTTTTTAATTCTGTGATAGGCCTTAGATGCTCCAGAGAATGGTGACTTGAATATCAACTTCAGACTCCACTTCACTACCCTAAAGTATGAATAAAAACCTATCCTCACTGATGTGCCTGGCATCCAATCCACATAGCCTTCAAAGTTCTTCTGTGGCACTAAAACACTGCTGCTGTTGATGTATCTCTCCTCTACAGTAGCAGATTTTGTACTGACTGGCAACTCCCTCCTCCCTCTGCAACCGGTCCCAAGGCTATGTTGGTATAGAGATTTTAAACTAAACATGGTTCGGGTGAATGTTTAATGACTATCGAAACCCTGCTGGTACCTTGAGCTCAGAGGTGGGACCTAAAAAGGTCATTGATAGTCATATGGAGTGTTCATAGGTTATGTGACATACCTCATAAGATTCCTCAGGTGGGAGGGATTCAAAATTGTAGGGAGACAAGATGGTTTTCTCTGCCATAAGATCAGAACAAAGAAAACCATGTTAAGATGAAAACCACAAAGGTCTATGAACTTGCCACCTACAAGAAGGGCAATGATAATGAGCTAGTTAGGAAACCCAGAGTGTTTCTTCACATCAAACTTGGAGACATTGTGGAGAATTCACCCAGGCAATGACTACAACCCTCTGTTTGTACAAATCTTCCAAGGAAGATTTACAAAAGGAAATTCAGTGTGGACCAGATTTTGACCCTAGATTTTATAAGGATGTCTAAAATTTTGTAAGGATGTCTACATGAATGAAGACTCCAAGAATGACCCTTGACATAATGGCATTGAGTTTTAAGGATCAGTATATTGGTCATTTGGGGTAGGTGGCAACTATAGAAAAGTTTGGCTCATATCATCAAGAAGGTGGAATTTATTGACATCAAGGCACAGGCTGGTGAATTGTGATCAAGAATGAAAAGATCATGGGCTAGAGAGATGGCTCAGTGGGTAAAATGTTTGCTGTGCAAGTCTGACCACCTTAGTTCATTCAAATCCACAGAACCCACATAAAGATCTTAGTATGCCCTACTGGGAGATGGGAGACAAAGGTCTTTGAGTCAGCAGAACACGCAGGTCAGCTAGCCTGTCGAGAGAGACGCTGTGGCAAACAGAGTGGAAGGGGGAGCCAGCACTTGAAGTTGTCCTCCCCCTCCTGCACATGTGCTGTGCTGTGAACACATGCATATTTTACCCTCGACAGTATAATGTAGAGTTCACTTCTCCTTGAGCTTTACTAAAATGGGATAAAAACTGTCCTACTGCTTATTTTAAGGACAGTTAATAGAAACTAGTGTGAAATAACTTACAGAATTTATTGAAGATTATTAAGAGCAATTGATGAAAGTCATTCAATGATCATATTTTTATGATGGGAAATGCAAAAGAAGCTTAATGTGCTTGTTACACCTGATCCCTAATAACATAGATTACTGTATAGCTTAATGTTTAAGGCAGTACTTTGTCTATTCTAGCTATCATGCATTGTCTGTCTTTTGAACTCTTCTACCTATTAGCACTCAGATTAGCAATAAATCCTTCTCTTGAGTATGAATTTCTAGGGAGTTGCAAATAACTCACATTAGCCTTTTACATTAGGTGAACAGTGTGAGAGAAGGTTAAAAAGTAATCAGAGCCTGAAGATTGATTTTGATCTTAGTGAACCATTGAGAGTATTGTTTAGGAGCTTGGCTACCATAAAAAAGAAGTACTAAAGTAAGGATAAAATGAATTACTGGGGAGTGAGACTCTGGATAGAAGTTAAAAGCAAATTCAATTTATCCCACTGAGTCTTCTCACCTGCCCTGCAAATCAAATTTAGAATGGAGTTACTATAAACCCTTCACTACTCAAATTGTAGTTAGCACTAATATTACCTCAGAGTTAGTTATAAATGCAAATTTTAGGTCTGTCCTTGTGACATACATCTGTAGCCTAGAAGTTGACCTAAATTGGGAGGATCTTTGTGAGCCCCAGGCCAGCCTAGGTTGACACAGCTAACTCCAACTTAAAAGTGCCAAAGAAGTTCTTAGAAATACAACTGTATTAACTTATAGAATTTTTTAAAATAATTTTTATTTTGAGAATTTTTGTGCAATGTATTTTGGTCACCCCTTGACTTCTCCCAGATTCGTCCTCCTTCTCCAACCCACCCATCCGCCCACCTTTAAAGCCATCAGGTATTATTTGTACTGCCCATATGCTCTTGTATGTGTGGACTTTGCTGAAGGGAGTTTACCAGGGGCTTCACCCTTAAAGCTAACTCTCCATCTCCTAAGCAGCTATCATTTGCCAATAGCTCCTCTGCTAGAGGTGGGGGCTTCATGTTCATCTCACCTGTCCATGCTAAAATTTTGTCTGGCCTGAGCTTGGGGAGGTCTTTTTCATGCTTTGTCAACTGCTGTGAATTCTTGTAGCCAATTGCCCTGCTGTGTCCAGACAACAGTAGTTATCTACTACCTCTGGCTCTTAAAAATTCCCCATCCCTCTTCCACAAGGATCCTTGAGCTTTTGGAGAAAAGGGTGATGTAGATGTCTTGTTTGGGGCTGAGCATTCTTCAGTCTTTTTTTCACTATACATTGATCAGTTGAAGGTCTCTATGGTAATTACCATATACTGCACAAAGAAGCTTCTCAGATGAAGGTCCACAGATGCAGTAATCTGTGAGTACAATGACAAGTCATTAGAGTTTAATAATGTGTCTACTTAGCTGTATGATAGCAGTAGTTTCTCCCCTATGGTCTATGGCTTGTATAACCATAGGTTCTAGGCCCCTGTAATGGTGTTAGATATGAGCTTCAACTTGTGGAGTGGGACTTCAGTTCAATCAGAAAATGATTGGTTGCTTCCATAATATTTGTGATACTATTGCACTAGTGAGCATGTCTTGTCATTGTTGTGGCTCACATGATTCACAGCTGGGTAAGATTGGTGATTGCTTTTTAACTCTAGTAACATGCATAGACCTTCTAACGCTATGAAAGCTAGCCAGTAAGGATGAAACTTTCAGGTAAGTACCAGCTTTATTTCTCTGTGTTCTATGATTCAAGTATATGGTGTTTTACTGTCAAGTTCTGAAGGGTAATCAAGAACATTAACAATAGCCTGTATGTAATATTTGAGGATCTCATTGACCAGCAACTCCAAAAGAGGCGACCCATTCTTGGCCCTCAGATCTGGTCCCACTTACTCATATCTCCAGGGTCAGCTCTACTGTTTTGCCCAGGCAAGGTGCAGGGCCCTCTCTTCCTCTTGTGTAGGGGGCATTCAAGGAGGGGGACGGGGTCCGCTCTTCTGCTCTCATGTCTTCAGGGCTGGCTCACCTGTATCCCGGACAAGAGTCAGCTCTAGTGTGCTGCTCATACGGGAAGCAGAGGCTGCTTTCTCAGAGCAGTACGGTTGGTGTGGGTCAGGGCTAGCTCTCCTACTCTTGTGACCCAGGGCCAGCTCTCTTACCTGCCACAGGTGGTAATGGGCAAGGGGGCAAGGCATCTTTTCCCTCACCCATGCCACCACATGGCAGAAGAGGGGGACAGGGTCAACTCTCATGCCCTCAGGAATGGCTCATCTGTGTTCCTGACCACAGGGTCAGCTCTAGTATGCTTTCCAGATGAGGTGCACACCTGTGGTGAGGGATGGGGTCATCTTTTCTGAGGAGGGGTGGGTGAGAGCTCTCCGCTGAGGGGTAGGGCCAGTTGGCCTGCTGCAATATCCAGCAAGGGACAGGACCAACCATCCCAAGGCCAGTGAAGGGCAGGGCTGGCTCAGCATAGCATGCTTCCCATGATCCCCATGCTAACACCAGCCATAGACATCACCATGAACCCAGATGCCACCATGGCCTGGGTGGTAGCACGGCCCCTCAGATCAACCCCCTCACACTCCCCAACAGCATGGCCCCCAGGCATCAACATGGTCCTAGGTGCTCAGCCTTCCTCTTAATATGAGATGAAGAGTTGTAGCAGAATGGGTAAGTTTCCAGAGACAAGATCAGGGAACAGCTAGAAAGAGGCTTTCTAAGTAAAATGTGAGTAGAGTGATCGTGTCTCTCAGTTTATCTCAAACAGATCATTTTGAAAGTCACAGCCATAGTAGTATTATCTAGTACAGTGTCCTGCCATGATGATAATGGACTAAGCCTCTGAACTGTAAGACACCTCAATTAAATGTTTTCCATTATAGGATTTGCTGTGGTCACGGTGTCTCTTCACAGCAATAGAAACCCTAACCAAGACACTACCACTATAGGATTCTTTCACTAGATTAAAAGAAAATGAAGGCTAGACTGGATATAGTGGTGTACAACCTTAATTCCAGCACTTTAGAGGCAGAGGCAGGTGGATCTCTGAGTTTGAGGCCAACTTGGTCTATAGAGCAAGTTCTAGGACAGTCATGGCTACACAGAGAAACCCTATCTTAAAAAAAAATGGAAGTCATACCCAGAGATCAAGCAGTATTATAGTAGTATTAATATCCCCCCTTCCCTTTTAGTTGACAATTTCATACATGTATGTACATATCCATGGCAAACTTCTCCCTTCTACTCCAGGACATGCTCCAGCACACCCCCTTCACCCTTTCATGTCTTTTGTTTTTTTCCCTTCCTGTAAACCACTGAGTCTAATTGGTACTGCCTCCTGGAATAGTAACTGGTCTTGTTGGCTTGATCTTGTGTGAGAGTAGCCTTAATTGCAGTGAGTTCATTAGTCAGCAGTCCTGTCATGTCCTGGAAACATTTCACAGTACTCCTCCCCGTTTTCTGACTTGCATTCTTTCTTTGTTGGTGTTCCTGAGCCTTGAGAAGGGAATATTATGTAGATATCCCATTTAGGGTCCAGCATTTGGACTTGTTTATGAGTCTTTGCATTAACTGCTGTGCACTACAGTTGCAGTGCAGAGGAAGGGACAGATCTTTTTTTTATTACATTTTTAATTTAGCTTACAAAGTAGTGGGTTCCCAAGACTGGAGAGATGGCTCATGGATTAAGAGCACTGACTGCTCTTTCAAATGACTTGTGTTCGAGTCCCAGCACCCACATAGCAAAAAACAACAAACCATAATTCCAGTTCCAGAGGCTCTCATGCCCTCTTCTGGCCTCTTGTGGCACCAGGCATACACATATGCATACAAAACATCCATATACATAAAATAAAAATAAATCTTAAAAGAATTGTGGTGGTTTGAGTAAGAATGACCTCCATAGACTCATAAATTTGAATGCTTTGTCACTGGGGAGTAGAACAGTTTGAAAGGATTAGAAAGATTAGGAGGGGCTGGAGAGAGAGATGACTCAGCAGTTAAAAGCACTGACTAGCTGCTTTTCCAGGGGTCCTGAGTTCAGTTCCCAGCAACCACAAGATAGCTCACAACCATCTGTACTAAGATCTGGTGCCCCCTTCTGGCATACAGGTATACATGCATAGCACTCTTACATAAATAAAAATTAAATAAATTTTTAAAAAAGATTAGGAGGTATGGCCTTGTTGGTTTCAAAAGCACAAGCCAGGCCCAATGGCTTTCTTTCTCTGCCTGTGATCAGGATTACTAGATGCTGGCCTCAGCTACTTCTTCAGCACACTCCTGCCTGCTGCCATGCTTTCTGCCATGATGATAGTGGACTAACTAAGCCTGTAAGCAAGCCCTCAATGAAATGCTTTCTTTTATAAAAAGTTGTCTTGGTTTCACAGCAATAGAACAGTGACTAAGACAAAAAATATCTTACAAAGTAGTAGGTTTCTAGAGTTTATCATACAACCTTAACTTTGGTTACCCCTCCCCATACCTCCCACTCCCCTATTCCACCTATACCCTCACTTACACTTTTTTAGTATTTCCCTCCAACTTTGGTATCACGTGTGTTCTGCTGTCGTACCTTTACCTCTTACAGCCCCTTTCTCTCCCTTTCTAGTGTCCTCTACAAACACTCCAGATCAAACACTCAAATCTAAAAATTCGAAGCTAGGATCCACACATGAAAGAGAAGATGCAGCATTTGTCTTTCTAGGCTTGGGTTATCTCATTTAGTCTATTTTCCCCTGCATCTATTTTCCTGAAAGTTTTATACTTATGCTTTTATTTCTAGCTGAATAAAATTCAGCATATATATGTATATATACATACATATATATATATATATCTCACATTTTCACTATCTGTTCATCAGTTGATGGACATCTAGGCTGATTCCATTTCATAACTATTGTGAACAGAGCTACAGTGAACATGGGCGTGCATGATTCACTATAGAAAGATAGGGAGTCCTTTGAGTATATGCCTAACAGCAGTAGAGGTAGATCATGGTTCTGTTTCTAGCTTTTTGAGATACTTCCACACTGGTTTTCATGGTGCAACACCCTTTTACATGCCCACCAACAGCACATAGGTGCTCCCCTTTCCCCCACCTCCTCGCCGGCATGTGTTTGATTTCTTGATGGCAGTCACTCTGACTAGAGTTAGATAGCATTTCAAAGTAGTATTAACTTGTGTTTCCCTAATGATATTGAACATTTTTAAAAAGTACTTAGTAGATGGTGGCACACACTTGTAATCCTAGCACTTGGGAGGCAGAGACAGGCTCAGCTTTTTGAGTTTGAGCTTTGTCTGCAAGCAAGTTTCAGGCCAGCCAGGATGACACAGTGAGACTCTATCTCAAAAATCAAACAAAAACAAACAGATAATATAAAAAACACAAAAAAATGTTTATTAGCCATTTGTATTTCTTCTTTGTGATCTCCATTCAGTTCTGTGGCCTATTTTTTGATTGGGTTGTTTTCTTGATGTTTCGTTTCTTGAGTTCTTTATACTGAATATTTAATCTTCTATCAGATACATAGCTGACATTCTCTAGACTGACTCTTCTCATAAGTGAGAGTTTCCTTTAATAAAGCTGCTGAGTTTTAGGCAGTCTTCCCCCACCCCCACCCGAGACAGGGTTTCTCTGTGGTGTTTTGGTGCCTGTCTTGGATCTCGCTTTGTAGACCAGGCTGGCCTCGAACTCACAGAGATCCACCTGGCTGGAAGTCCTAATTGTTGATTGACCTTACTTTTTGAGCAGTCACAGTCCTATCCTGTAAACCCTTAGTTAAAGTGTACTCCATGCTTTTCTTCTTTTTAAGATCACACTTTTGATCTTAAGTTGAGGTCCTTGATGCATTTGGAGTTGATTTTGTGAAGTTGAGAGGTTGAGATTTAATTCTACATATAGGTATCCAGTTTTCTCAGTGCCATTTGTTGAAAATGCTGTCTTTTTTCCAGTGTGTATTTTGGCATCTTCATCAAAAATCAGGTGGTTATCTGGGTCCTCTATATAATGTTTTGTTGATCAGCATGTCTTTTTATTACTGTGGCTCTGTAGTATGGTGAGATCAGGTGTGGTGATACATTTAGCTGTATCATTTTTTGCGTAGGGTTGCTTTGCCTCTCCAGAATCTTTGGTGATTCCTCATGAATTTAAAGATTGCTCTATTTCTGAAGAATGTCACTGGAATTTTTATTGGAATTGCAGTCAATCTGTAGGTTTCTTTTAGTAAGTAAGCCATTTTCACAATATTTTGTTTTTTTTTTTTCTTCTAGTTCATGGGCATGGGATATGTTTCCATCTTCTGGTTCTTCCTTAATTTCTTCAGTGTTTTATACTTTTTTTTCGTGTGTGTGTGTGGGGGGGGGATGTGTTATGACATTCATATCCTGGGTTAGGTTTATAACAAGTTTTCTGTTGTTTTAGATCTTTTTATTTTGTTTTGTTATTTGTTAGTTTTTCAATACAGGGTTTCTTTGTATAGTCCTGGCTTTCCTGGAACTCCCTTTGTAGACCAGGCTGGCCTTGAACTCACAGAGATCTTCCTGCTTCTGCTTCCAAGTGCTAGGATTAAAGGTGTGTGCCACCATGCTTGGCTAACAAGTTATTTTTTAAAGGTTATTGTGAATTAGATTATTTCCCTTTAACTTTTCCAATTTGTCATTGGTATCTAGGAAGGCTAATGATTTTGTGTGTTAATTTTGTATATTGCCACTTTACTACAAGTATTTGACAGTTCTAAGTTTTCTGGTGGAGTCTTTAGGATCTTATGTAGAACCTTACCATCCACAAAGAGAGCTGCTTTGACCTCTTCTTTCCCTGTGTTGTCCCTTTATTTCCTTGTCTTACTGCTCTAACTAAAACTGCTAGCACTGTATTGAACGAGAACAAAGCAGGTGAATATGCTTTTCTTGTTCTGATTTCAGTGGAAATTCGTGGGTTTCCCCTATTTAACAGTGTTGGCTATGGGCTTGTTATATCTTGCCTTTAGTATGCTGGCTATGTTTTTTCTTCTCTGAGTTTCGTTCTCTCTTTCTCTTTTTATTTTTCTTTTTTTGATTTTTTTGAGGCAGGGTTGTTCTGTGTAGTCCTAGCTGTCGTGGAACTCACTCTGTAGACCAGGCTGGCCTCAAACTCTGAGATCTGCCTGCCTTTGCCTCCCAAGTGCTGGGATTAAAGGTGTGTGCTACCACTGCTCCGCTTACTCTGAGTTTCTTTAGGACTGTTAACATGAAGGGATGTTGGATATTGTCAAATGCCTTTTCTTCATCCATTGAGATGACTAGGTGATTTTTGTCCTTGAGTCCATTTATGTAATTTATAACATTCATTGATTTACCCATATTTGAGTATCTCCAGAAAACTCAACCTGATGTTTTCTTGCAGTCTGTTTGTGCCTTTATCGTGTGTGTGTGTATGTGTGTGTGTGTGTGTGTGTGTGTGTGTGTGTGTTCGTTCATTCATGCATGTGCATATCGGCACACATGCGGAGATCAGAGGACAACTGCATGAGTCATTTCTCTTTCTACCTTGTGGGTCTTGGAAATTGAACTCCGGTCATCAGGTTTGCTGGCCATCTCACTGACCCAGGTATGGATGGCTTAAAAGGAAAAATTTTATTTTTGTAATAAAAACATGAGTTAATTTAAAAATATAGCCTTGGAGGAAGGGTGGGCATAGGTAGCAGGAGGGTAGCGTTTGGGATGGGGACAGCTCTAGTATGGGTCCATTCTTGCTCAGCCTGTACAGTGATGAGAATACAGATTTGACACACAGAGACAGGGAGCAAGCAGGGTATCTACAGCCAGACAGGAATAATGTAGATGGATGGATGACCCAGCAACAGCTTTAAAAAATCCTCCAAAGGAAGGAGTGCCTCCCACAGAGACATTCCCTCCAGGGCCGTTGTCTGAGTACACTCAGAGCATGCTGCAGAAGGCTGGGACAAGACATTCCCTGGGTTAACAGGACTGTCTAAACTGGCTCAGACTGCCAGGATCAGTTCCAGGTTGGGATGTTTCCTATTACCTGCTTGCTTTTCCTTGCAACAAGGGAGAGAATAGGCAAATGGAATGCTGCCAGCCAGCCTGGTAGAGGTGGAAGCAGCTTTGGCCCTTATGAGAAAGGAGACATTAGGAAAAGATTGATATGGGAGGAAACATTGGGAAAGAGGAAATGACAGAAGCGCAGAAAGTTGAATTTTGTTACTGTAGCTGGTAGAGATGGGGAGGAAGGGGGTCGTTGAAATAGGTTCTTCATCCTGGGCAGCACCTCTGAAGAAAGCACAGCAGTTAAAGGTGTCAGTGGTGTTCATAGCTTGCCAGCCATCACCCTGAGGGATCCTGAAAAGACAAATACAGACAGATGATGTGAGCTCCTGAGTATTGACTACTGATTGAGCATAATGATAATTCTGAGATTGTTTCTCTTAAATTGTGATTTGTCAGATACTACTTTGGGAGTGTTTCCTCTGTCTGTTCCTTTAGTTGCAAGAGGGAAAGAAAGAGCTGGGCCCTTGTGTCCACTTGTGGTTAATATCTATCCTTTTGGTGTATAAGGGAGCCTGGGTAAAATGGATTATCTAGATCTCCCTCTGATATGTGAGTTGTGGGCCAGGCCCTGTGAGCCGTACCTGGAACTGCTTGATAAATTCCATCCACCCACCCCACCACCCACCCACCCCACCCCACCCCCGCCAAAGTTGTCCCCTTTTTCCTGTGATAAGCTGCTCCAGACAATCCCAGAGCACCAGGTGTTGTTCCCAAGGGTCCAAATATACAGTGTTTTTCTGATGGTTATCCCATTCCTCAGTAGTAAACACTGCTGTGTCAAGGTGCTGCTCAGAGGCACTTGGAGAGAGCACATAGATCGTATTTATTTTCTTATTTATTTTTGTTAGCAGGATTGGGAAGCTTCATGTTGGGCTGCAAAGCCAGGGCTTGAGCCAGCAGCTGGAGAGAGTCCAGGACTAGAGCCGTTGGGGATTTGAGGTGGAGAGCAGAGGGAGAGGGAGTGGCAGGAGGGCAGAGCAGTGCAAGCAAGCAGTCCACAGCTTTGCCTTTAGCTTTGCTGTCAGCGGAGCAGACTTCAGTGTGTCTGCCAGAGGGCCACCTAGCTACCATTGCCAAGACTGGAGGGGGAGGGCTCTGCCTCACAACCCTGACTTAACCATACTGCACCGGACTATTCCAAGTCGCTCCCGTGCTTTCTTTCCCTTGGAGGCAAGTCTCCTCCCAGTCGTCCTCTCCTGCTCCTCCCCCCGTTCTGTGAGAGATGATGCGGTTCTCTATCGCTAGGCTCTGCTGGCTGATGTCACTGGCAGCGGGAAGCATCAGCAGCCCGATCACATGCTACCTAGTCTGTAATGCAGATGGGATAGGGGTGTGTGTGGGGAGGGGGCTATATGGCAACTATTCTTGTCTGAATGCCCCCAAAAGTACAGAGGTAGCAGCTGCAGCATCCAGCCAGCTTGAATGCCTTGCCCCTGAACCTGGGGGAAACTATTATTGGTGGTATTTATTGTTGATAGTATTGAGGGGAACAACCCTTAACTCTAGGGGTTTGTTTTGCTGTTTTCCTTTCCAAAACAGACTTCCAGGACTCTGAAGAAACAGTTACAAGCAGGATGCTTTTCCCCACCTCTGCGCAAGAATCTCCCCGTGGCCTCCCAGATGCAAATGGCTTGTGCCTTGGCCTGCAATCACTCAGACTGACTGGCTGGGACCGACCCTGGAGCACTCAGGACTCAGACTCCTCAACCCAGAGCAGCACACAGTCGGGTGAGTGCAAGAGAATAAGGTGACTAGCTGGGGGAGGGGGAGGAGGGTGGTGAGCTAAGATACCAAAGCAACAGTTGTTCTATTCCCCTTTGCATCACTCCCCCTAAATACGAGCAACACAGAGCTGTTTTGCAAGTGATGGTAGCTGTGAGTGTTGCAAGACAGATAGATGGCTGCTGGTAAAGGCAGATACGGCTTTTCTAACTTGCCCTGACAAATTCCCTGGAGTTAGTCTACACCTGAGGTGGCCCTGACAAGGTTACAGCCTTTTGCAGATATGATCCATCTAAGCCCCTGGTGCCCAGGCCTGTCTTGGAGATGATGAAGCAAAACACTTTTATGTGGGGGAGGGGACTTAAGGGACTGATGGCTGGATGACCAGATTCTGTTCAGTGGTTTTAAAACTAGAGAGCTATATGTGAAGGTTGGGTAGCCCTGAGTCATAGCAAAGAAGATTGAGCAATTTTATTTGAATTAACATTAGGATTGCATTAACATTAGTTTAAGAGCCTCAGTCCTGGAAGGGGGCTGGCTGGGAGAGGAGGTTAAGATAACTCTCAGATTCAGAGAGAAGGAGGTGGTCCTCTCCTCTTCTTCCACCCTGTCTTATCTATTTGTTGAAGGTAACTAACAGATGAGGGGCCACCCCTTTAGGATCCCTTGTCTTCTTGGTGTAGGATTAATGGGAACAAATTATAGGGAATTCTTGACATACCTTTGAACTGCTTCTACTCAGACCTTCCTATTACATGTCTGTTCCCTTCTTGTGGTATTTGGGGGAATATTGGCCAGATGAAAACATTATGATTGTCCAGAAAGAACTGTGAACTTAAATGCTACAATATTACTCAAAATCAATATATTTTACTTTATATAAGTTGTGTTACAATACAAAAGTATTAGCAGATTCTATAGGAAAAGGGAAAATGGGGGACTGGGGTACCTGTAGCCATTTTGCTGTTGCTAATAGTAGAGTACACTAAGCCTGCTGTCCTTTCAGATAACCTCCCTAGTCTAGGACCAGCAATCCTGACAGCAAGGTACTCGGTGTTGATTTCTGGCCTCCACCCTATTTGGTACAGGTGTTTTTTGTTTGTTTGGTTTGGGCTTTTTTTTTGTGTTGTTGTTGTTGTTTTAAAATGCTTTGCAGAGTCTGGGACTCTTAGTGTGTGTCTGTTAGACATTTCAATGCCCATTTGTTTTGGTAACTGCATTGGGGAAGAGGAAGGTTTTTTTTGTTTGTTTGTTTGGGTTTTTTTTTATTGGCTTGTGGGTAGGATCTCTTGAAGGTAAAGTTATCTTGAGTGCTACCTGCCTTTTCTCTAACTCCAGCTTTTTTGGAATGGTTGATAACTACTCTGTTCCCTAGGCCAGGAAATGTGTCACTATTGGATGTCCTTTGCTTTGGAGGCCACAGTGCATTCTTTTATCTGTTCTTTAAAACAAGCCTTGTCCTTTCTTTACTCCCACAGGATCTGAGCAAAATAAGAGCTCACACAGGAGATGAGTACCTATGTGTGGTCATCAGTGTCTGATTTGTGCTGGCATCAGATTGGGTGTGGCCCATCTTTGACTCTTATTTCTCTTAGCCACAAAGTTAGCTTCTGAAATACAGCTTTAGGCCCATAGAAATTTAGATGTGTCCATCTTGAGACTTAGAGAGAGTACTGTAGCAGCTAAACAGTCAGGTGATTGTCTGTTCGGGAATGACCTGGGCAATGTAACAGGACCTTGTCTAATGAAGTTGGGTCTAGGCATAATTCTGTCAGCTTCCCTACCCTCTAAAAAACCTGATCTTACAGCTATTGGTCTGAAAAGGGGAATATTTTTCTTCACTTTCCATCTCAAGCACTTTAATGATAAATATTGCATGATTTTGTGGATCAGGGAAGGAATGCAGTCTGAACTTCTGAATTTGTAAAGACCTGAGACTGGCCCCAGTGCAATGATCTGGCTGTGAGGGCAAGATTAGCATGGGTATCTCATGGTTTCTGGGGGTAAAAGACACACCCATCCCTCATCTCCATGCTGTTTGCCTCAGGAGCTGTGGTGGTAGCCTTCCCCTTTTCCTAAGCTTTGTGCCTTTGTGGAAAGCCCATATGAGGGTGCAATCTCCTAGAGTAGGATGGAGCCCTCCCACCAGTCAGCTGCAGTGCCAGATCGTGCACCCTTGCCAGTAACACAGGAACACTCAGCCCACATCCCAGTGCCCACACTGCCTTTCCATCTGAAAACCAACTCACTCAGTTCCTTGAGGAAGGGAGGAGATAGTTTGATAGCTTCAGAAAAGCTGAGTTAATACTTGCAAGCAGCCTGGTATCTTATTGTCTCTGTGTGGAACCTGAGTGCAAGCTTATTGCTTAGACTCTGGTCGTGATACTTTCTCCAGTAAGTTGTAGCCTGACAACTTACTATCTTTACCACTTTTAAGTATTTGACAGTGCATTGGGCGAGGTTGGAGAGTAGGGCTCTTGATGGAAAACCTTGACTATAAATTCACTTAGTAGAAATTAAACACCAGCTATATGCCAGGAACTGTTTTGGGCACTGAAGGTGCATCAGTGAATAGGATAAAATCATTGCCATTAAGAATCTCTAGGGCTGATCAATTTGCTCAGCAGGTAAAGGCGCGTGCCACCAAGCCTGACAACTTGAGCTCAACCCCTGGGACCCACATGGTAGAAGAGAGAGACAACTCCCAAGAGTTGTTTTCTGACCTACACCACATGTATACATGGGCACACACACAAAGGAAATAAATGGAATTTGAATTTTTTTTAAAGAAATTCACCATGACTATCAAAGGAAAAGTCCTTGAACAGAATATCATGGCTGTAGAAGCTTCCTCAGTATCCTGGGATAGAGGATGGAGTCACACATAGCTGCCTTATATCACATTTTTTTATGCTGAGCATATCACATGATTTTAATGCTTGCACAGATGATAGAAAAGACTCACAGAGGTTGCAAAGTACCCAAAGGGACATACCTATTGTCAGGCTCGGCATCCCAAACCTGGTGTCTTTTGTTCTAAAACTCTTGTTCTTCCTGTTAAACCCCTTTCTTGTGACCAGAACCTTAATATGTTAGACAAGAAGACGTAGGTGACCTCCTGTAGCGCAGGGGCTATGCAGCCAGAGGTGATGTGCTCCCTTGAGAAATCTCTTAGTGAGGGCATTCAGCAGACAGCTCCCACTTGCTTTCCGCCTTTGGTCTCAGTTCATCAGCTTAGCCACCCGCTGGATCTGTCTTTCTGCCTTCCCCTATGACTCTTCTGTGTGCAGCATTACTCAGCAGGAGAGTGAAGGGACTTTTTGAATCTACCTGAGGGACTTGGAAAAAAGGACTCTTAATGACCATTTTGTGCAGAAGCCCAGTGGGCAAGTGAGATGTTCAGCTAAGGATGCCAGAGGACATGTCCTGTCTATTCTTATTCCCTTTTAGAAGTCTCATGGGATTAACCTGTTCACCCTCTTTGATTTTTATCTTTGGTTTTTGTCCTGTTAACCAGTTCAATGGAGTATTCCCTGTGTCCTGTCATTTGCAGACCTCTCCATTGATCCACAGGTTCAGTCAGCCTGGGATAACTTTGGCATCTTTCTCAGCTCTCCTAACCTTTTTCAAACAGTGTTTATGAGGCAGCGTTCAAAATAGGGTTAGGCTTCTCTGTGGAATATGAACTTCTTGGACCCACATCTGCTTCAACTCTCTACAAGCAGCCTCAGAACTAAGGGTACGTACAGGAAAGGAGACTTCCAGTACACAGCTGTGTCTTAGGCTAGAAATAATGGCTCCTAGTCTAGATTATCTCTGTGACTACTCTTACTAGATAAAAAGCATTTGATGATGGTGTCCTGGGCCTAATCCCACTTCAGCTGTGAGCTTGAGCTGAGAGGTGTGTCTTGCAAACTACAGGCATCCAGTGCCAGTCCCTGCTGCTGTTGCCAGTGCTGCCATCAGATCTGGGCACCTTTAGACACTGGAGAGTGAGGCTTCAGAAAATTCCAACAATGACTCAGCTGAAAACCCAGGGACCTGGCATAGAGAGAAGGGTGGAAGTAGAGAAAGTTAAAAATCAGTCTAAAAATATTCCTGCTGATTTAGTCTCTTGTCCTCTAAAATGGCATTAATGAGCTGGAACCTTTTGCCAGGATGGGCTGTAATGGGACAGTCAGGTCACTTGAGGTTATCTGACTTTGGGTCACAGTTTCCAGAACCTTGGCTCATTCTATGGCCTGAAAGAGATCTCAGACCAGCTTAATTCAGATGTTCCCCTGTTGTTGACATTGATTCTTATCCATTTGCTTTATCAGCTGTGCATTTTCCTCTATATGTATTTGTGTATACACATTCTTTGTAACCATTAAAAATAAAAGTGAGTTTAGCTAGATTTGTCTATATCAAAACAGTAATGAACTTTGAGTGGTTTAAAACAGATGTATTCACTTATTAAACTATTGTTTTTATATTCCAAATTTGTCCTTTGCCCAGTGATACAGTAATGTCTTTTTGTGTGTGTGTGACCTTATCCTTTAATGACTGAGCCATTTCTCCAGCCCCAGGAATGTCTTTTGTAGCAACTGTGTTACCTTTTTAAAAACATGTATCTGCCTGAAGCAGTAGGCCTCAGCTCCCTTTGTTTCTGTTCAGTGTGAGCTTTTACAACATGCAGCTAGTTCTGGCCATCACTTTCCTAAAAGTATTATATTACATGTCATTCTTTTTATATTCTTTATTGTTCACGGTACTATGTTTCTCTGCCTCTCTGATTGTCCCTCTACTCACAAGTGGTGTCTAAGGTGCATTTTAATGAGTTCTGACAATGGCTATAACTAAGTTTTGAGACTTCTCTTTTAGGTCCCCTGCACTTTCTGGTAGGTGAGATTGCTCATCTGTGGTTGATGATCTTAAATGATTTGAACAAAAGAGAGATGTGCCAAGAACATGAAAAAAGGGAGACATGAGGTCCTGACAATGCTTTATAATGTAGCTAGTGAATTATGCACTTCAGAAGATGGAGCTTGGAGTCAGAAATAATCAGACTTGGCTCTGCTACTGCATGCACATCACTAACCTCAAAACTAGTTTTCTTTGTTAGAATTTAGGGAAAGATTCCTATCTACCCAGAGTACTTCTGACATGTGTTTGATGTTTAGTATGTGGAGAAGTTGCTATTAGTAGGAACTTGACTGAACTTTGTCCATATCATAAAATAGATGACTGACCATCTCTTGAGAAAGTGGAGTTCACTAGTGTGGGTTGTTATGCCATTTTCTATTTAGATAGGCTTGTTGCCATAGTGGAGGATATCTGTGTTGGTGTTGGTGTTGTTTGAGACAGGGTCTCACTATGTAGCTTTGACTGGCTTAGAGCTTGCTTGTAGACAAGGCTGTCCTGCCTGGCCCCCAAGTACTGGGATTAAAGGAGTAGGCCACCAAGTCAGGCCTCATAGTAGAAGATTTCTATAGATAAAGTTCCTGTTGATACATTAATTTGCAAGAGCCCCAAGATACTAACGGTTTGTATATCAGCTGAGGTAGATAGAATTTGTTGCTGGTAAAATGTAAATATAAACTGGAGTGAATGAGTAAAGTCACCTATTGTGGCTACCATGTTGATTTTTGGCTCTCTCCAATCCATTTAAAAAAACAAAAACAAAAGCATTTTGGGTAAAGGCACAGTTCCCATAGCCCATTCTTATCCTTCTTAGTGTCCCTAGATAGTCCCATTAGTCTAGTCATTCTCTCTTGGGCATTTTTTTTATTATTTTTATTCTTATGTGCATTGATGTTTTTCCTGCATGTATGTCTGTGTGAAGGTGTCAGATCTTCTGGAACTGGAGTTACAGAGAGCTGTGAGCTGCCATGTGGGTCCTAGGAATTGAACCTGGGTCCTCTGGGAGAGCAGTCAATGCTCAATGAATGCTCTTAACTGCTGAGCTATCTCTCCAGCCCCGCTTTTTCTTTTTTTGCATATTGCTTTGTGCTATGTGATGATGCAAAAACACAAATCTCACCTCAAGGGAAATAGAAGTATTTTATTTTAGAGCCCAGTATGAATGACCATGGCCTGGGAATGCAAATTCAGGTTACCCAAAATACCATGTACAAATGTGGTAACATTTTGATGAAATTTTTATAGCAACAAAACAAAAGACAGTCATATATTAAGGCACTTAAAAAATACACCAGTGATAGCCAGTTGTAGTGATATATGCCTTTAATCCAAGCACTTGGGAGTCAGAGACAGGAAGATCACTAGTTTGAGGTCAGCCTGGTATATTTAGAGAGTTTCAGGCCAGCCAGTGCTACATGGTATGAGACCCTGTCTCAAATAAATAAATAAGCAAATAAACAAACTGATCGAAATGCTAAGAGACAGATGACAGCAAAGCCAGGAATTCCTGCTATAGACTTTAGATGTCATCTGATGACATTCTTAGCCTTTGGGGATAGTGGAAGCTAAGGGGCTTTTTTATACAGCCCTGAAAGATTTCTCTTAAGATTTTATGAGAGAGAGAGAGAGAGAGAGAGAGAGAGAGAGAGAGAGAGAGATAGATAGATCTAATGGGTTCCATTTGGATAATTTACAGGATATGGGCACCTTGGTTTATCAGTGGTTCCATTGCTGAAGAAAATGTCACTCCTCTTTCAGCTGCACATAAATCCTTAGGGGAGGGGTAGATCTGAAGCTTTCAAGGTGCTGTTTTGCCAAGTAGAGCCTAGTTATCTTCTCAGCCTCACCTACCTCAGCATCATTCCTCTTTTTCTCCCTATCTACTTGCAAATACTTCAACTCAGAGTCTTTCAACACCAGGAGAAACGAAATTTTTATCATCATAATTGGCTCTTTTATGACTTTTTAAGTTTTTATGTGTGTATTTTTCCTGCTTGCATGTCTGTGTATTAATTACATGCATGCCTGATGTCCACAGAGGTCAGAAGAAGGCATCAGATGCCCTGGAGCTGGAGTTGCAGATGTTTGTGAGCCACCATATGGGTGCTGGGAACTGAACCTGGGTCCTCTGCAAGAACAGCCAGTACTTTTATCTGCCAGTTGTAACATGAGTCTTAAAAGACCTTATTAAATTTTTTTTTTTAAAAAGTGGAGCCAGATATTGGGATGAAATCTGAAAGATCAGAGAAACAGCACAAGCCAGCCATTTTTTTTATTAAGAAAGTTTTTTTCATTCATTTTACACACCAATTATAGATCCCCCTCTTCCCTCCTCCCACCTCCCCAGCCCCTTCCCAACCCACCCCCTTTTCCACCACACAAGAAGGCAAGGCCTCCCATGGGGAGGCACATCCAGTAGAGGCAAGTCCAAGCCCTTCCCCCGCCTCAAGGCTGTGTGAGGTGTCCCATCATAGGGAGTGGGCTCCACAAAGCCTGTTCATGCACCAGGGATGGATTCTGATCCTACCGCCAGGGGGCGTCCCAAGCAGATCAAGCTACACAACTGTCTGGCCATGCAGAGGGCCTAGTCCAGTCCCATGCAGGCTCCACAGCCATTGATCCAACTTTCATGAGTTCCCACTAGTTTGGTTTGGTTGTCTCTGGAGGTTTCCCCATTATGATCCTGATGCACTTGCTCATAGAATCCCTCCTTTCTCTGTCCTACTGGACTCCTGGAGCTCTGCCTGGTGTTTGGCTGTGGAGCTCTGCATCTGCCTCCATTGGTCATTGGAGAAAAGTTGTGTGATGACAGGGTATTCACCAATCTGATCACTGGGGCGAGCCAGTTCAGTTCATGAACCCTTTCCACTATTTCTAGTAGTCCAAGCTGGGGTCATCCTTGGGGTTCCTGGCAACTTCCCTAGCGCTGGGTATCTCTCTATCCCCATGATATCTCCCTTCACCATGATATCTCTTTCATTGCTTTCCCACTCCCTCCCTGTTCCAGCTCAACCATCCCATTCCCTTATGTTCTTATCCCCTATCTCTTACTCTCCATTGCCCATCCCTCATCCTCAGTTTACTCATGGAGATCTCATCTATTTCCCCTTCCCAGGGCAATCCATGCGTCCCTCTTTGGGTCTTCCTTGTTAGCTAGCTTCTCTGTGGGTTGTTGTCTGGTTATCCTTTGCTTTACTTCTAGTATCCACTTATGAGTAGATACATACCTTATTTGTCCTTCTGAGTCTGGGTTATCTCACTCAGGATGATATTTTCTAGTTCCATCCATTTGCCTACAAATTTCATGATGTCATTGTTTTTCTCTGCGGAGTAGTACTCCATTGTGTATATGTACCACATTTTCTTATTCTTCAGTTGAGGGGCATCTAGGTTTTTTCCAGGTTCTTGCTACTACAAATAATCCAGCCACATTCTTAACCTCTACGAAATCCTCAACCTCAAGAGCACGAGTTCCTGTTTCCTCACGTCTTATATACCTTTCTGTGTCCTGCCATATTACTTCCTGGGATTAAAGGTGTGCGTCCTTCCCAAGCAAAAACATGGGATCTCAAGTGCTGGGATTAAAGGTGTGTGCCACCACTGCCTGGTTCTGTTTCCAGTGTGGCCTTGAACTCACAGAGATCAGGATGGATCTCTGCCTCCAGAGTGATAGGATTAAGAGTGTGTGCCACCACTGCCTGACCTCTACGTCTAATCTAGTGGCTGGTTCTGCCCTCTGATCCCCAGATAAGTTTATTAGAGTACACAATATATTGGGGCACACAATATATTACCATAGCCAGTCATCTTCCCAACTCCTTTTTTTTTTTTTATTGTCACCTCATTGTTGACTACCCTAAGCTTGTTTTTGTAAAATGTGAAGAAGGAAGTGGCCCTCTAGGGCAGCAATTCTCAGCCTCTGTGTTACAACCCCTTTGGGGATTAAACAACTCTTTTCACAGGCATCACCTAAGACCACCAGAAAACACAGATATTTACTTTACAATTCATAACAGTAGCAAAATTACCGTTATGAAGTAGCAACAAAACTAATTTTATGGTTGGGGGTCACCACAACATGAGGAACTGTTTTAAAGGGTCGCAGCATTAGGGAGATTGAGAACCACTGCTCTAGGGCATTGATACCATTTCAATAACTGGTGGAAAGAATGATCTGTAAGTTTAACAATACTGTTTTGCCGGGCTTTGCAAGACCAGGGAAAAAGCTAAAATCTGCTTTTTAGCTGTCTCTTGCCATTTTGAAGCATAGACTTGGGAGCTTGGATTATTTTCAATTATTTTAGACAGGGATTTGATAATACAGGGATTACTTGAGAAATTTATCAAGGATTTTTTGTGATAGGTGTCAGAATCTAAGCATTTTGAGACATTTAGTTCCAGTATGCAGTTAAGTGCTAGTACTTGAAAACTACTTTGAAAGGCCTAGGGTAAAAGAATGTTTCCTTGAAAAGCAAAATAATAAACTAACTCCTTTGTGGATTTATGTTTCGCTCCCTGAGCACCATAGATGCTACACATCCTAAAATAAAAAAGACTGACTACAGACTGGTGAGATGTCTCAGTGGGTAAAGGCACTTGCCACCTAAGCCTGGTGTCCTGAAATCGATTCTTGGAATCTACATAAAAATGGAAGGAGAGGACCAACTCCACAAAGTTGTTCTTTGACATCATGGCATGTGCACGCACACATACATCACACACACACACACACACACACACACTGCCAATAACAGTAACAACAGTAGTATTAAAAGACTGATTGTGCCTGGTATTGGTTAAGATGTGAAGGGACTGGTCATTGCTGATGGGATTTTAAATTTAAACATTTTTATCACTATAAATAATAATTGGATAAATACATCTACAATATTGCCTACATTTAGGAAATAAAAGGCTAAGAACACACACTCTTACTATGTCTTTATCTGGGAAAAAACAAAAGTCACATGCCTAAGGATAATGAGCTGGCCCAATCTCATGATAATAGCTGTTTTGAACCTTGTGTGTATGTTCTGTCACAAATGACAGTTGTCTAGTACCCCCAAGTGATGCCTTGGCTTTGATTCCAGACTTGGAGAGGTTTATTCCTGCCAGTTGGAGGTCTGGGAAGAAACCAGCTCTGGATGGCCTGTTTTCACTTGATTGCTGGTCAGAGCTGAAGTAGGGAGCAGTTATACTCACTATTTATTGAGCACTTACATTATTTGGGTTCATCTTGAGAGATGGATGATGCATTGATTTGAGTGAGATACCCCCATAAGTCTCTGGTATTTGAGTTGGTTTTGAATACCCTGATTTGGCTGCTTGGGGAGGATTAGGATATGCGACCTTGCTGGAGGAAGTATGTCACTTGGGTGGACTTTGAGGTTTCCAGAGACTCACTCCATGTAGTTCTCTACCTGTTGCTTGTGATTTGAGGTCTCAGTTGCTGCTCCAGTTGTCTGCTGCATGCTCCCTCTGCTCTGTCATGTGGACTCACTGAGATGTAGTCTTTATTCTTCAGATGACTAAAATGTCCAATGAAAGCTGCTATTTTAACATTGATGAATCCAAACTTCATTTTTTATTCTTTGTCCTTGTGGATAAAGGACGTACTTCTCTCAGATCCCTCATTGCTTTTCCTTCCTTTCTTTTTCTCCTCCCTCCCCCTCTCCTCCCTCTCTCCCCTCCCCCTCCCTTTCTTTCTTTCTCTTTTTGAGACAGTATCCAGGCTGTCTAGAGCCTACAGGTGTGTTGTACCCATCAGGCTTTTATTCTTTCTGGTGTTAGGTATTTGTTTATTGTGCGTTGGAGATTTTTGCTGAGCACTTTTCATCTGCTCTCTGATGACTGAATCCGGCGAGCAGTGTAGTGAAATAGTTGGTATTTCACCCAAGATGCCAGTGAGAAGATAGAAGCCTCCAGGTGAGCTTCTCATAGTTAGAACCATCTGAAGGAAGTTTCAGACCAGGGTTTTCATATCAGATTTGTTTCCTCAGATAGTGAAATTTATGAAATCATTCTGCTTCCATCCTAAATATTTGAAATTTGGGGCTGCATAGAAAATTTGTACATGTTAGAAGTTTTCAGAAGAGAACTTCTCAGATGAGACATGCTTATGCTATATTAGTCTGGTGTGTTGCATGCAATTCTGTGTTTTAGCAAAATGTTACTAGAAAAATGGGACTCTAACAAACACACTGCTGGCCAGTAAAGGAATACGGTTTTGACTTCTTAGTTGTACTGTGGGTGTATCCAGACATTAACAGCAGCTGTAACCAGGGTCCCCAGTGGCAAAGTCCCAGATGATAGCACTACTCCTTAAGCCTGGTGGCAGAGAGAGAACAGTTCTGCTGCTACTTTAGTAGCAGGAGCTCTGGTGTTCAGTCATCCTGTAACTTCTAATGAGGACTGGGTGGTCAGGTCTCCCAAACCGTCAGTTATCTCTACATTATGTTCTGTGTTTCTGAAATGCTCTCAGCTATTGATCCTGCCGTGGGTGACTATGGGAGAAAAGAAAAGGGCTCTTGTCTGGAAAGAAAATTAAGAGGTCATGAGCATTCCTTTTCTTCTTTTCTTTTTTTTTCCCCTTTTTCTCTCTCTCTCTCTTTTTTTTTGTCATCCTAGTATTAAGCATGCTCCAAAATCCACTGGGAAATGTCCTAGGAAAAACCCCCTTGAGCTTCCTGTCTCTGGATCCCCTTGGGTCTGACTTGGACAAGTTCCCAGCACCCTCAGTTAGAGGATCTCGCCTGGACACTCGGCCCATCCTGGACTCCCGTTCTAGCAGCCCCTCTGACTCAGACACGAGTGGCTTCAGCTCTGGATCAGATCATCTCTCAGATTTGATTGTATGTAACATGCTCAGGAATGGGGGGTGTGGAGGTGGAGTTGTCTTTGTGTGTCCTAAGGGAAAAATGCTGCAGCGTCTATCCTAGACCTTGAAACAGGGTACCTGTCCACCAGGATGCAGGCAAGCAAGATCATCATCAGGCACCCTCTTTATAGCCATTCATCCTTAGCAAACTCAAGGGCATTTTGAATGTCTGTGAGCAATACATTTTAGGACTTGATACTCTAAGAGCTGTTAGAAAACAGTTGATTTCAAAGTAAACATGAGCATCTTGGCAGTGTTCTGTTTCTTGAAAGTACATGGATGTTTCCTTTTTAGCCTTTAAACAGTATTACTTATATACTTCTGTGTATAATGTCCCCAAGTTTACAAGTGGTATTTTAATAAATGACCTTAATAATTCATAATTAAAAATTAACACTGGAATTCTAATCAAGATTTGACTCCAGCCCCTATACTTTTGCACTGACCCTTGCCAACTCACAGTCTGAAACTATCATCAAATTTATCTCTCCAATGTTCTTACCTACAGCCATGTGGGACCTGTGCAGTCTCCATGCTAATTAGTTAGGAAATGGATTAGAGTGGGTGGGGAGGATGGTGTAAGTGGTATATAGAGAATAGTATAGACAGTATAGTTGGAGGGCAGAAGTGATCACATGTGAGTCTTCAGGGGGAAGAGGCAAGGAGACAATTTTCTGAAATAAGATTCAGTTTAAGGTGCCATCTCAACCTTGCTTTTCTGTTACCAATGCCCTAAACTAAATGTTTAACGAATAAGAAGGCTCATTTCTCATCTTATCTCTGTGGTTTTCTATTCATGGCTTTTAGAACCCACCCTATCTTCTTTTTCTACCCTTCCTGGACTGTGAAAGCTGGCGTTAGTATTCCCATTGCCCATTCATTTAACCTGTCCAGACTAGTTTCTAGAAAGACGGCTACAGTCAAGTCCTTCACATCTCTGGACTTGAGGTTACACCCTTTAAGATGGGTTCACATGAGGTGCTTGTTCTGTTTCATTACTCACATAGAACTTACCTTGGGAATTTACCTAATGACTGACAAATACAACTGTCAGATACCCACCTAAGAATTAATTTGGAAAGAGACAAAGCTAACACAAAAGATTCTATCAACAAATTTTAATAATATATCCTTTTGACACTTAGAATTTCAAGATTTAATACAAATATATAGTGTAGTATGTTCAAATGCATTTCTAATAGAGTATAGAGCCATCAGAGAAAAAAAAATTAGCCATAGGGAACTGGATCAGTAGGATGTAGCCGGTCTTCTGAATAAAATGTGATAAATTCATTAAAATTGTTATGAGAACTCTCTGGCAAGAAAACAATGTCTATGTGGAGAGACAGAGAATTTATTTTAATTATATTATAATCTATAACTAATCTTAAAAATGAATAGGAAGACAGATAAGAGAAAATATATTAAATTATAAATGTTATGTTAGATACTTTTCATATTTTGTTATATGATTATTACTTTATAACAAAACTGTCTTTTAAAACTTGTCTTCTTTTTTCCTCCTCTAGTCAAGCCTTCGCATTTCCCCTCCTCTGCCCTTCCTTTCTATGACGGGAAATGGGCCCAGAGACCCTCTAAAGATGGGCGTTGGGTCCCGAATGGACCAAGAACAAGCTGCTCTGGCTGCAGTTACTCCCTCTCCAACCAGTGCTTCAAAGAGATGGCCAGGAGCTTCTGTGTGGCCATCCTGGGACCTTCTTGAAGCCCCTAAAGACCCTTTCAGCATAGAGAGAGAAGCTAGACTACACCGGCAGGCAGCAGGTGAGTGCAGCGTGACTTTGGGTGCGTGTGAGGCCTGAGACCTTTCTAGAAACAGAATTGACCTTTGTTCACACAATGATGAATTCTTCTGGAAGAGGGTTTGATAATGTGGTAAAGTTTCCAGGTCTGTAAAGAACCATGTATTCTGTAGAATAAGGGACCACCTTGAGACTGATTTGAAAGAGGCAGATAGCCTGGCACACAGGCTGTGCCGCAGCAGAAAATGGCTGGCCCCACCTCTTACTGTGTGTGGGCTTCTGTGAAAACTGGCTGTGCCCTGCCTTTGCTTTGGATTGTTGCATGAGAAAGACAAAATCTTGAAAATGATGCCTACAGTTTTGTCTGCCTTTCCTATTTCTGATTCAGAGTCATAGCAGTCACAGTCCGTTTTCTGGCTTTCTGTTCTGTGATTTTCCGATTACATTCAGGGTAGTTAACCTCTAAGGTATGGGATGTCACCAGATGCTTTGATCTCTTTGAAGTCCATTAATTTCTATCATTTAAATAATCTTAAGTGCAGGCTGGAGAGATGGCTCAGTGCTTAAAGGGCACTGGTTTCTTTTCTAGAGGACCTGGATTCAGTTCCCAACACCCATATGAGCACCTAACGACTATTCATATCTCCACTTCCAGGGGATCCAAAACCCTCTTCTGACCTCTGCAGGCATCAGGTGTTCATACAATAATACTTGGACATACATGCAGGCAAGACACCTATGTACATAAAACAAAAATAAATTAAAAATTTTTTGATTGATTTGTTTGGTTTTTGTTTTTTGAGACAGAATTTCTCTGTGTGGTCCTGGCTGTCCTGGACTCACTTTGTAGATCAGGCTGGCATCAGACTCACACAATGATCCACCTGCCTTAAAGGCATGCGCCACTGCCACTGGGCGAGGTGCATCACCTTAAGTGTGCATTAAATCTTTTTTCACATTACATCTGAGCTTGGAAGTAAATGAGCTACCTCTATCAACTAATGTTTCAGGGCTTTCCACTGGAATCATGGCTCTGGGGTCTGGTATCTAACCAGATGAGGGATATTCCTCTGTTACGTGTTTTCACATAGAACTTGTCCGTATCTCCTTCTCATCTAATAGTGTGAACGCCCTGTTGTCTATCTGGTGATTTTAATAGCCCGTGTTTGTGCTTACTATGTAGCCACTGAGTGCTGTGCTCTGGAGGCTACTTGGTTTTATATGAAACATTGCTGGCAGTGCCCAGTTTCTTGTCACAGTTGTCACAGGAACATAGTAGCCCTGTACACGTTGGGGAATGGCCTGGTATCATCTCCTTGAATGTCTTCCTCAGTGCTGAAGGAGAAGGGTAATGTGTTGAGGAGTAGCCAGTCCTCACCTAGAACACCTTCCTATGTGAAAGGCCTGAACTGGTTGCCAAGAACAGACTTCTGGAAGTTAGTAGGACAGGCCAGTCTGAAAAGAGTTCCAAACCTACACAGCAGAAAGGGCCTGTTGACATGATCAGGTTTGACATAATTAGGAAGCTGAGGGTTTGGGCAGAAATCCATCCTCATACAGTGTGGGCAGCAGGGAAGCTTAGTACCTGCTCAGGTGTGTGTGAGTGGGTTTATGGGGTGTGGCAATGTTCTTACTCTGTTGAGTTGTGCTTTCTGCTGACAGTATCCTGACTTCTGTGGTCGATGAGTTCAGAGGCAAGACAGGGAAATAGTAGAGTGTTCTTTTACCCTAGGAAGAAAGTCTATTGGGGTCAGAAACTTGAAGGGCATTGCATATAAAATTATTCTGTCTACTCTTTAACTATTTATAAATCTACTTAGTACTATAAACAATAGTAAGATAAAACTGCTTTGTTGATAGTTTTAGTTATATAGTTGAAATTGCTTAAGTCGTGATAATTTTTACCCTGTACATTTGCTATTTCTTTCAATTTTATTGGGGGCAAAGCTGCTGAGGTAGGATTATCAAACTTACCTTAAATATTTGACAAGACAAAGTGTTTTATGTCTTTCAGAATAACCATGGATAGTGTTCTTCTGGGCAGCCAAGTTGGAATTGTGACTGCTCTGTTTCTCTCCAACAAGTCCATTTTAGAGAAAGATCGATTGAACTCTTGTTTGTTTGTTTTTGTTTCCTACCAAAGCTGTGAATGAAGCTACTTGTACCTGGAGTGGCCAGCTTCCTCCACGAAACTATAAGAACCCCATCTACTCATGCAAGGTGTTCTTAGGAGGTGTTCCTTGGGATATTACGGAAGGTGAGCTGCCTCTGAGATCTCTTACAAGAGTTGAAGGTGGGGCATACCTTTAAGGAGTGTGTGCCCTAGGCTCCTGTTTGGGCCCTGAACCTCTGCCTCAGCAGAGTGTTACAGGAACAGCTGAGGGGTGGGTGCACCTCATAAGCTTTCAAAGTGCTTCTGTGTGTCTGCTTACAAATGAGACCAGAAGTCAGTTCTGAGTTGTCAGGAACAGTGAACCTTGGGAGGAGTGCTGGTGATCCTGTGTTTGTGTCTTTCCTGAGTAGACTGTGTCTCAGTTTCTGTTCTTCCTCACCTGTGCAGCTGGATTGGTTAACACCTTCCGTGTTTTTGGCTCTCTGAGTGTGGAGTGGCCTGGTAAGGATGGCAAGCACCCCCGGTGTCCTCCCAAAGGTAATATGCCTAAAGGTAATAAAGACATGGTAGGAATTTTTCCCTCTCCCTCACACGTACTATACCACGTGGTGCCGGGATGTCACAGAAGCATGCTGTTAGTAATGTAGGCACTCGGTACAATCAGCACATCCTCTTCAATTTTGCACATTCCTTTGTCCATCTGTCCAAACTTGCAGTGCTGTGGGGAGCTGCCACCCAGACCCCTTCCTGTGCACTTCCCTCCAAACCTAAACCCCACCAGTGCCTTCCCCTTGCATAAGGTGTTCAGGAGTGTTCCTTTGCCTGCCTTTGCTGCCTTGGAGGCTGTCATCTGACCCAGTTCTGAGATTCCCTTTGGAGTTGTCAGGAATGAGGACCGACTATCTGATTCCTCACTGGTCTAAAAGGAGATTCTGCCCTGTAGAAAGGAGCGGGTGCTATTTTCACTCTGCCCCATCTTCATTGAATTTGAACCGACAGTTTAATTAGGCTTTTAAAGTAATACGTGAATACAAACTATTCTGGCTCTGCTGACCCGAACATGCTCTGTTCTCGTTAGAGAGCTGTGTAGTAGTCGGTGGGGTCTTCTGTTCCAGCCTGACAGTTCCTTCCCTTAGTGAAATAGGATGTACATCTCTCTCCCTTAGCCTGGGCATAAGGCATAGTAAGTACTTCGTTTGACAAGCCTTTTCAGGAGTAGAACAAAAATGTACTTTGGGATGAGGGATTCGGTTCAGTGGTAGAGTGCTTGCATAGCACGCACAAGACTATAGGTTCAATCTACCTCCAATATATATATGTATCTTGTACTTGAGGCTTCCTCCCTTAGAAGAAACTCCCTGCTCAAAGTCATGGCTCTTCGGCCACCATAGAGGATATTAAGGAATATTAAGGCGGCTTTTCCTTTCGTTGGGTATAGGGTATGTGTATTTGGTGTTTGAACTAGAGAAGTCTGTCCGGGCCTTGCTTCAGGCTTGTTCTCATGACCCGATGAGCCCAGATGGCCTGAGTGAATATTATTTCAAGATGTCCAGCCGAAGGATGCGCTGCAAAGAGGTGAGTTAGCTTGGTGTCCTATATTAGTTACTTTCTGTTGCTGTAGTAGTTACTTTTTTTATTGCTATGATAAAACACCATGACCAAGGTAGCTTATAAAAGAAAACATTCTCAGTTGGGTTTACAGGTTCAGAGGGTTAGAATCTGTGATGGTAGAGTGAAGGTATGGTAGCAAGAACAGTCAAGAGGTCACATTGGGAATATGAATATTTCTAAACCTCAAAGCCTGCCCCTAGTGACACACCACCTCCAACTAGACCACAGCTCCTAATCCTTCCTAAATAGGTCCACCAACTAGGGACCAAGCATTGAAACATATGAGATACGAAGGCCATTCTCATTTAAACCACCACAGTCACTGTGGTTAAGATACCATGACCTAAGGCAACTTACAAAAGAAGTAATTTGGGTTTATGAGTCCTGAAGGATAAGAGTGCATCACAGTAGCACACGCCTTTAATCCCAGCACTCGGGAGGCAGAGGCAGGCAGATCTCTGAGTTCGAGGCCAGCCTCATCTACAACGCGAGTTCCAGGACAGCCAAGGCTACACAGAGAAACCCTGCCTCGGAAAAAAAATTCAATATGACAGGACCAAAATGCTCACATCCTGTGCTATAAGCACAGAACAGAGAGAGCAAACTGGAAGTGGCAGGAAGGTTTTAATCTCAAAGCCCACTCCCAGTGACCCAATTCCTCTAGCAAAGCTATACCACCAAAAACTTCTCAAAGAGCACCACCAGTTGGGGACCAAGTTCAAATGCCCAAGACTTTGGGGGACATTTCTCATTCAAACCGCCCCATATTCTTCCTGTGTCAAGATGATTGGCATATCATGGCACTAGATTTTTCTTGGAACCAGGGCAACAGTTGTTCTTGCAGAGGCAAGAAATCTACTTTTCTTGTCAATGGCAAATACATCGCTCTTCTAAATTACATTTTTAAAAAAAGCCATCTGTTGGCCTTGCTGAGGTGAAAGGGAGGTATGTGAAATGTGCAGAGACAATCCTGGAACCAGTGGGGATTGAGCCCTCTCGGAGAGCCTCTTCTACTCTCTTCTGATCTACATTTAAATTCCAAACCTCACCTTAGAGATGAAATTGAAAGCAGCAACTTTCTCTTCTTAGACTAAACTGATAAAATCTACAGATATTTTCTCCTGGTTCTCAGACTGTGTCTTCTGACCCCATAATATGTGGTGGGTAAGTAAATAAATTCCCCATTAGCACAAATCCAGCCATGGCTACTTCCCTTCCTCTCAGGGCTTTATTATATAATGTTACCAATATGTTGTCTTTTTATAAATGCTTGGCATAAGCCTTTGTGCCCTGAACATCATACTGATTTCACATTGGGGAACTCAGTGCAGAGTCTTATCTCAGGCTTACTGATTCATCTGGGTAGAGTTTAGGAATCCCTTGTAATCAGACTCCCCAAATGGTGCTAGTGGATAGAGTTTTGAGAACCACTTGTTTTGAGTTCAGGAATTGGTGTAGTGGTGTTTTTATTAGGCTGATTCCAAATCACTTTTGTGACATTAAACTGTGAAATGTTACTGCTCCACGGGAAGCTAAAAATATATCTAATTAAAAAGATCAGTGCTTTCCAGGGGAGGGAGACATGACTAGGCAGAGCACAAAGGATTTTTTTGGGCTGTGAGTTGACATTCAGCTACCATTGCAGTGTTGTAAAAGTCATCACACATTTCCTCCAAACCAATAATTCACAGAAAACATGCAGAAAACCCAGTGTAAACTGTGGTCTTGAGGTAATGGTAATTGTCAGTATAGGGTCATCGGAATGACCTTCTGATGCAGAATGTTGCTAGTTGAGGCTTGTGTGGGACAGAGAGTATGTGGGAAATGTCTGTTCTTAGTGCAGTTTCGCTGTGAACCTAAATCAACTGTTAGAAAGTAAGTCTAGCCAGGCGGTGGTGGCACACGCCTTTAATCCCAGCACTCGGGAGGCAGAGCCAGGCGGATCTCTCTGAGTTCGAGGCCAGCCTGGGCTACCAAGTGAGTTCCAGGAGAGGCGCAAAGTTACACAGAGAAACCCTGTCTCGAAAAACCAGAAAAAAAAAAGAAAGTAAAGTCTATTTTTAAAATCTGTATCTTAAAGGGGGAAGTGCCCATTAGGATGGTCACATCACTTTTAAATAATTCATTGACTAATCTGGTTCTTTGCTTTATAAAAGTTCCCCTATGTTTCTGTTGTCCAGTCTGACAGAAGTTGTTCATTCTCGGGCTCCCACAGTGACTCAGTTCCCTTCCTTCTCTCCTCACTTGTCTGGCCCTCAGACAACAAGCAGGCGCTCATCGTATCTAAGATGAATTTATGTATTCTTTCCTCCTTTGTCTCCTGCTTTCACACACAAGACTGTCACAACTACAGGAGTCCAGTCTGCCTCGTGCCCACCCCCTCCTTACCGCCTAGCAGAGATTGAGTCTCTGATGCCCCAGCTGCAGGCTGAGCCAGTTCTCTCACTTCTGTGACTGATTCTTTGTGTGTCCCGACTTGTCCACCATTATCAACACAACATTTGACTCCCTCCTGTCGTCTTTTCTATCTCAAATAATGTATTCATTTTCACTCTGTTTAGACCCAGATTCGCCTGTCTAACCTCCTGTCCTGTGTAGACCCTATATTCTTTGATATATCCTGTAACTCTATATTGCCCTGTGTGCAAAGTTAGCCTTTGTCATGAATTTGTGGGGCTGTTGGCTTCCCCTGGTACCTTCTACCAGGCTCTCCAAACCTCAGGCCCTGTAGGTCTAGATCCTGCCTGGTCTCTCCTTGCTTACCCACTCAGAAATTCTGACCTCTACAGACTTCCATTGAAGAATATCTTTACTTGTCACCTGTGACCATTGCCACCAGCCTTGATGAGGTCTTCTTTTGAATTGTTTTTACCTCCTTGTGTTTGCCTCAGTTCTCTTCCTGCTTCAAAGCATTTTAAAAAGATCTTCACAAACTATTTTTCCAAAAATAGTTACTGGCATGTATAAGCCTACTTCATTGTAACACCCTCTGCCTGCTAGACTAGGTTTGACTCTGGGGTCAAGGGGACAGAAGACACAGGGTGTAAGCACTTGCCCTAGTGATGCTGAGCTTTGGAACACCTCAGATCTTTGTACATGGCTTTATACAGAGAGACATGGGGTGGGGAAGAGGGAAGGAGGCGGGGAGAGAGAATGTTCCCACTATTGCTGGCACAAAGCCCTCTAAATACCTAGGTTTAGACCAGTAACCATCTCACTGATAAGTATTTCCACCCTTCTGTCCTTCATGCTTCTAGCTTTTAAATGTTTGTGAGTTCTACCTTTCACAGAACTCTTATTTTCTTTCTGGAGAACTCATGCTCTGTTAGTTCCTGTGGCCCTTGGTTGGAATTACAGGATCGTGGGCCTGTCAGTTTGTACTTCGTGCTTACTTTGCAGAATCAGCAAGTTCTGTTGTATTTTCTCTCACCATTATGATGAACACATGAACACAGGAAATCCAACTCAAGTTGTGTTGGGTAAGGATGCCTTACTGAAGCCTGTGTGCCTCAGATGAGTGACAGTGTCCTTTCAGCCCTGCACAGCCTCGACAACTGCAGCTGTAGCATCTAAAGCTTGTGTTCTACCATACAGGAGGCCCTCTGAAGCTGCCAGCTGATAAACCTTTGGGGGGCGTTTTCAGGTGCAGGTAATCCCTTGGGTCTTGGCTGACAGCAACTTTGTCTGGAGCCCATCTCAGAGGCTGGATCCCAGCAGGACGGTGTTTGTTGGTGCCTTGCACGGGATGCTCAATGCTGAGGCTCTGGCTGCCATCTTGAATGACCTATTTGGTGGAGTGGTGTATGCTGGGATTGACACAGATAAGCACAAGTACCCCATTGGTGAGTGTCCTACTTCTGTGTGGGAAGGCTTGGTGCCCCTGGGAGTAAATTAAGATTCTAATACTTACCTTTGAGAGTGGAGAGAGAACTGACCCAGGTTTGCAGATCATCTTTTCCTCCAGAAGTTACCAGTACTGGCCCATCTGCATCTTGCTCTGCTCCTGTTTCCCACCCTGGGGAAAAGGATGATTGTAGGATCTATGATAATATTGGTGAAAGAAGTTGGTTGAAATTCAAAGTACACACACAGCTGCCAGCCAGTTTGGGACAAACTGTAGGTAGTATTGT
Organism: Peromyscus aztecus; assembly: GCA_902168405.1. Lineage (NCBI taxonomy): Eukaryota > Metazoa > Chordata > Mammalia > Rodentia > Cricetidae > Peromyscus > Peromyscus aztecus. The sequence goes on along the minus strand of CABHPQ010153160.1, from coordinate 7,277 downwards.
ACTTAAAGACTATACTTTACAGAGAACTTGCCCAGTTTCCTTTATTAAAAGTTCTTGCCAGACATGGTAGCACATGCCTGTAGTCCCAGCACTTGGTGGATCTCTGAGTTCAAAGCCAGCCTGGTCTACATAGCAAGTTCCAGGCCAATCAGAAATACATAGTGAGACTTTGTCAGGAAGGAAGGAACATTTGTTTCGTTTTTACATCTTTGATGCTGTCTAGAGTAAGAGACAAGGTCAGATCAAAGGTGCTTTCTGGATAACTCAAAAACTGGTACAGCTGTTGAGCTGTTCTACCTTAAGGTAGTCTCTGTCCTGACCACTGAGTTTTGATCAGCTTTTCTGAGAAAGAAGGTTAGTTCCAGACTTGGTACAGTAATCTCAGTGATTGCATTTGGAAGTGGAGCAATTAGCCTCCATTAGACCTGAACTCTCTGATCAAGGCATATATAGTTAACCCACCTTCCCAGATACCTGGTCTACCCATCCACACTGAGTTTGGTCAGATGGAGAACCAGGACTTCAGAGTCTGTAGGGGCAGGCCACACTTGGCAGGAGGGGGGTTCTTCTGCTGGTTCCTAGTTCGCTAAGGCACCTCTGGGTCAGGCAAGGTTTGATTGCTGTTCCTACCACCTGAGCCCTTTATCCTTCTCTGTACGTCTGCCTGCACAGGAGGAGCCCCTTCCCTTCCCTCTTTACTAAATGATTAACACTAACATGTCTTACAGCGGTTACTGTCCAATGTGATAGCCACCAACAGAAGTAGCTGTTGAGTACTTGAAATGCAACTTCTCCTATGTGTTAAAATATCTTGAACACAACGGGCAGTGGTGGCACACGCCTTTAATCCCGGCACTTGGGAGACAGAGGCAGGTGGATCTCTGAATTCGAGGCCAGCCTGGACAACAAAGCAAGTTCCATGACAGCCAGGGCTACACAGAGAAACCCTGTCTCAGGGCAAAACAAAACAAAACAAACAAAAAAAAAAAAAAACACCGCCAAAATATATACCTTGAACACATAGATAAAATAAATTATATTATAAAAATTCTACTACTTTCAACTTTGTTGTGACAACCACTAAATTAGACATTTATGTCAGACAGCACTGGTGTAGAAATAGGGTTTCTTGAGTGTTTAAGAGAGTTTGAACAGTGCCCGCTTTTCCTAGGGTCTGGTCGTGTGACTTTCAATAACCAACGTAGTTACCTGAAAGCAGTCAGCGCTGCTTTTGTGGAGATCAAAACCACCAAGTTTACCAAGAAGGTGAGTGGTTTATGCCCTTTGAGAGAGATTTGGATCAGTTACAAAAACAGCATAGTTCCAAGATTAGGGCAATGAACCCAGGTGCAGACTTAACCTGAGTTTTCAGGGTTTAAGGTGGGCCTGGTCTCTGGGGACTCAGGAGGAAGGGGCCTAGACTGTTAGCTGCCTGAGTGGGTGAGGAGAAGCCCCCTCATTTTGATATTTGTCTGAAATTGCTAAATAGATTGACTTTCTTTATCTTTTTACCTGAATCCTCTGAGCACTTCCCTGCTGCTAATTGATGGAGAGCCAGGGTTCATTTTGCTGAGAAGAGCGGGCAGTAAAGCTTGTCAAATGTTAACAGCAACCAGCTCTGTCTCTGTGTGACATGAGTCTATCCTCTAGTCTGTCCATATTAGACCCTGGCCCACAATCCTGTCTAGCCCCCATTAGAACAGGCAAGCGTTCTACATCCCTGTGTGCTCAATAATACGCTCCTAAAGCTCATCTGACCCAGAGAGCCATTTTATCTCCCTCTGTTGATGTTCCTCAGGTTCAGATTGACCCCTATCTAGAAGATTCTCTGTGTCTTATCTGCAGTTCACAGCCTGGCCCTTTCTTCTGTCGAGATCAGGTAAGTTCTCTGGGTACTAGAAATGTCTACAAAGTTCATACCGCAATTAAAAAATGAATTAAGGCACACATTTCTGACATTGAGTATTGGCGTTCTTGGGTAACTTGTGATGTCTGGGAGCTTAGAGACAACAGTCAGGAGGGCACACTACAGACAGGCTGATCTACAGCTCTGGGTGCGTCAGGACGCTTGGTGCGTTTTCTCTTTTCCTTCCTGGGCTACTGCTGGACAATATGGCCATTGGTGATAGTGGGTGATTTTTGTTTTGTTTTGTTTTTTGGAAATGATCTTACTGTTTAGTCCTACCTGACTTGGGACTCATGTAGCCAAGCTAGCCTTGAGCTTGCAACGAGCCTCTTTCTTACCCACTGCTCATGCTAGAGCCTTGGTATCACTGGCATGTGTTACCATACCCAGGTAGTTTATAGACATTGGGTAGTTGGATACCTATGAATAAAGCACTACTGATACATATTCTAAGTCTGACAAGCATGTCCAATTATATAGTCTCTGGTACCGTTTGCCTCAGGATAGCTATGAATGCTGCCCAACCCAAAATTGTGATTTTTAGGAGCCAACACACACACACACACACACACACACACACACACTTGTGAAGTGTTGGTTTGGTTTTGTATCTGGATTGCATGGTTCTCCAGTGTGAACCTTGAAGATGACAGCATTATGCTGCAATGCCAAAAGGTTAGGTCCACCTTGCTGGAACTGAGTTCCCCTTATTTCTGACCTTCGGGACTGCTCTGGTGTTTGTATCTGGGTTCTAACCACACTCATCAAAGGTGGAAGCTACATGGAAACTTCCTCTTGGGTGTCTCTGGGTGGTGAAACATGGATGGATCTGGGTGTGTTTGGCAGTCGATGCTTTTCAGACTTGAATGTATGTACATATCAGCTCATAACTTTGTTGAAATGAGAATCTGATTCAGTGGATTTGGGTGGACCCTGAGAGTCTGTGTTTTTAATAAGTTGCTGAGTGGTGCTCATGTTGCTGTTTTGAATGAACTCTTTTTTTTAAACACATTAAAATATATTTTCATGCATACATACAATATATTTTGATCATGTTCTACCCTACTTTTTTTTTTTTTTTTTTTTTTTGAGCTGAAGATCAAACCCAGGGCCTTGTGCTTGCTAGGCAAGCGCTCTACCACTGAGCTAAATCCCCTACTTTTCTTAACTCCTTCCCATCCACTCCCTCTTAACTTCATCTTTTTGTTTTATTTTGATGCTATTACTTTTTGTTTTTGTTTTTGAGACAGGGTTTCGCCTCAGCCTGGGACTCACTATGTAAACCAGACTGGCCCCAAACTCAGAGATTGGGCCTGCTTTTGCTTTCCAAGTTCTGGGATTAAAGGTGTGCACCACCTTGCTCAGCCTTTTTTTTTTTTCTTTTAATAACATGCCTAGTCCCAGTGTGCTACTTATATACTTATATACTTATATATAGTCCGTCTACTAAGGGATAAACCTCTAAACTGACTTTCCTTCTTCCAGAAGCCATAAGCTGTCAGTAGCTCTCAGTTAGGAGTAGTGGCTTGTGAGCCTTTTCCCTGCCCATGCTGAAGGTGTTCATTGGGTTGGTCTTGTGCAGGCACAGCCTTTGAACCACATTTTGAAACCTTCTCTGGAATGTTTGGGAACCTTCCAGACTCTAGCAATTCATCTATGCTTAGTTTGTCTTACAGTGATGTTGTCATTTGCATGGAGGCTGTAAATAGTCAAACTGAGGCCCCCATGGGAGCTCAGAGTAAGTTTGGGTAGTAAGGTAAAGCCTGAAAACAAGTATCTTTCTAAATCAGCTTTTATAGATCAGTATCTTTCACAGTGAATCCTCAGCTTCAGATTCTTGGTAGGAGGTTATGACTTGCTTAAGATTATTCAGCTAGCAAAACCAGTCACTTCTCACTGAGAAGAGAAAGGCATGTCTGCTTATACTTTTATCTGTTACCAGTTCTTCACACATTCTCTCATGTTGGCAGCCATAAAATTCAACTGCTCTGTAGGTGAGAAGGGTGGGGAATTGGGAACCTGCATGGTCTCTGTGTACTCCAGGAGCCTAAAATGTTTGCATAAGGCTCCACATGAAAACAAGATAGCATTTGCCTTAGAGCTCTGTTACCATGAGAGGGCTAGCAGGAAGCATCTCTTCTAGCTCCACAGAAACCAGGGGCCTTCCATTTCCTCTTCAAGTAGAACCTTTGCTAATGCTCTTTCTGTTTTAGGTTTGCTTCAAGTATTTTTGCCGAAGCTGCTGGCACTGGCGACACAGCATGGAAGGCCTGCGCCACCACAGCCCCCTGATGAGGAACCAGAAAAACTGAGATGCCAGCTAGAGAAGCTGGCCTTGCCCAGTGGCCTGTATTGCCCAAGGCTGGCAAATCAGGCCTGTAGCCTGCACTGGCGCCTAAGGAGCTAGCTTTCTGCAGACAAGGGAAAATTGTAGTCACCTTTGTACTTGCTAAATCTGTCTTTGTTTCTGCACTAATTAATGCACAATGAGTTTTGTGAGGTTTTGTGTTCAGGGGGTGTGCCAGAGCAAGGACCCTCAGGCTCACCCTCAAGCAAATGTAGTTTTCCCAGATTCTAGTTTCTCATTTTGCAAATGAAAAGAAAAACAACAACAAACTATGTGTCCGGAAGGTATTGACAGATGCCTACACCTAAGTTTATTTATTAAAGCGCTTTTTACATTCCTTGCAATACTGACAGTGGTGATGCGCAGGTCTCATCAGTTCATTCTTGCAGTTGCCATACAGTGCCTTTCCTTTGTTTGACCCCCACCTGAACGGCATAAACTGAGTGTTCAGCTGGTGTTTTTTACTGTAAACAAACAAGGAGACTTTGCTCTTCATTTAAACCAAATCATATTTCATAGTTTACGCTCGAGGGTTTTTACTGGTTCCTTTTTACACTCCTTAAAACAGTTTTTAAGTCATTTGGAACAATAGATTTTTTTTCTTTTCTGGCAGCTTTTAACATTATAGCAAATTTGTGTCTGGGGGACTGCTGGTCACAGTTGCAAATCAAAGCATTTGTAACCAAGGGAAAATTATTTTATTTAAAACTGGACCGGAGGGAAAAAATTACGTCTGAGCAGCTGCTGTATATAGTTTTAAATAGTTTGTCGCACCTTCTTACATTGCACTTACGTGGGGTGGGAAGGGTTGATAGAAGTTTTTAATCACAGTCACAGGACTTTTTCTTTTGTAACTGAGCTTAAAAATTTAAAAAAAAAAAGGGCTGCTTTTTGGTGGGGGCAGTTGAAGGCTCACAGGAGCCCTTTCTCTGAGAGGGGCAAGTACCCTTCCTTGCATATTTTATTTGAAGAATGTATGAATCAACAGAGTTGACAAAAAAATGCTACTGGAATTTGAAAACTTGACTCTCTTTTTAATTTACTTACTACTTGCCCCTCTTAGGGAAGCTGTGTGCCAAAGAACCAGTGTCATAACCCCCCTCCCTCCTGCTGAGCTGATGTTGCATTGTTGCATATCCCAGCTACTCTGTGGGTTTGTGAAGCTGTGTGTGAAGTCTCTACCTCATTGTTGTATATGCAGGCAAGACTGCACTCTACTACAGATGTGTGGAGTAAGCTGTGGTGTACTTTTTTTTGGCACATAATAAACACGTTGCAGCAAAGTTGTGCTTTTGTCTTTGTGCCTGGGGTGTGTGTAGCAAGCAGGTAAGATTCCAGAAAAAAAGTCCTCTTTTCTTGGATTTTTTGTAATGGGATTTCCAGTCCAAGGTGATGGTGCAAGCATGTGGAAACCTGTCCTTATGTGGGACTTGTTACATCCTGGTCAGCCACTTTGGTCATATCTGCCCAGTAGCCGGGTAATTACAATCCAAAATAAGAGACCTGTATGTTTCAGTTCCTTGGCCATCAAGAATGCCAGAGGCACAACCACCAAGGTGTCTGAAGCCACTTGATCCCTGCTGTCCTGTGAGCCTTGGCATGTTTCTTCTCTTGGACTCGCTTGTGCTGATGTTATTCCTTTCTGAGTGGATGCTACTTTGCTTTTTTGATTCAGGCTCTTTGTCCTTGCCCTGGAACTGCTTATGTAAACCAGCCTAGCCTCAAACTCAGAAAAACCTGCCTGTGAAGCAGGCAGGCATCCTAGTGCTGGGATTAAAGATGTGCACCACTATACCTAGCAGTACTTGGATTTCCTTGACAGCCCTTACACTAGAGCTTTTGATATAGCTCCAAGGCTTTATGACAGGCACGATGATTTTTCAGGTAGAGAGATTGTGAGTCAGCCTGCTGAGCTGATCCTTTGGGAAACTAGTCTGAGGTAGAGGGACCCCTGTGTACTAAAGCATCCCTCCTGTAAGGTGCAGAAACTCACTACTGGTCAGGATCCAAGAGGTCCCTTCCTGCCAGACTGAAAGATCTAGTCTCCATCTGAAGCCTGGCAGCGACTTCATTGGCATTTCACTGGTAAAAGTAAGCTTGTGCAACACTGAGGGCATCCTGACCCTTTGATCTCTTCAGTCTCTTCCTGCTCCTTAGGTCATGACATCTCTCTTCCTCCCTCCACGAGCAGCTTTCAGGGTATGGGCTTTCTGCCCTTCACCATCTGACCAGAGTGATGTGGATGAGTTGAAGGTTGCGGCACAGCCGTGGCCCCTTGATACAACGTGGCTGGCACGGTCTCATGTTAGGTTCGAGCCTAGGACCTCGTCCCAAGGAACAGCTAGACGAAAGGCCCTCCCTAGGCCGATGAGGGCACTGGGCCGTGGCTTAAGAGCCTGATTTGGGCCAGGGTATGGCAGAACAGCCAGAAGAAGCTGAAGGTTGGAGATAGTGTCTTAACTGGTTGGGGACAATACAGCAAATTGAGATCTTTTTTTTAATTTTTATTTATTTATTTTGTTTTTCGAGACAGGGTTTCTCTGTGTAGCTTTGGTGCCTTTCCTGGAACTCACTTTGTAGACCAGGCTGGCCTCGAACTCACAGAGATCCGCCTACCTCTGCCTCCCGAGTGCTGGGATTAAAGGCGTGCGCCACCACCGCCCGACTGCAAATTGAGATCTTAATTTGTTAATTTGTTCATATAAATATTTGAGAGCTTTCTGTGAACCGGCCAATGTTTTAAGCACTGGAGGTTAGCCCTTCCTGGTTAGCTCATTCCCTGGTTGAGAAAATAGAAAAGTCACATGACGTGCTAAGACATTTAAAAACAGCTCCAATGCAGTATTGTGCTGGGGTGTGAAGAAAAGCCCCTCTGGTGAAGGTGTTTGCAGTGACACCGGGAAGTGAGAGGAGCCTCTCTGATCAGGCTAGACCCTAAAAGCTCTGACTAGAGCCACGCGCAAGGTGGAAGTCAGGAACGACTCCCTCTACTACTTCACCTTTCCAAAGCGCGGGCTTCCAGTC
>CABHPQ010153157.1:0-18489 GCA_902168405.1 Peromyscus aztecus | reverse complement strand
GTGGGCGGCTCGCTGCACTACACCACGCTGCGCACCCTCACTGGGCAGGACACCATGCTCAAGGCCATGTTCAGCGGCCGCGTGGAGGTGCTCACAGACGCCGGAGGTATGCGTGTCGCTGGTACACGTGCTGCCCTCCAGCCCCCGGTTCGTTCCCGGCTCCCCACGTCCCGTCTTATCTTTTCCTTATTCAAAGTCTCCCTCCTTCCCCAGTCCTTTACTTCCAGCAGTAATCTCTGCCACACACTCCGTTGCGAGTCTCTTCTCCCCTTAGTTGAGAAAGCCTAGGAAGCAGCCCTGCTGCAAGCAGCACCCCCAGACAACCTTTACCACCCCTTCCTACTGCCCAGCCTTTTGTTTGCCTCTCTGCGGTAGAACCGCCAACAGGCAGCCTGGAGAACTGAAAGATCTTGTGTGTCTGTCTCTAACACCTGTCCCTGTACTCTCTAGGAATCATCTATAAATGCAGATTGTAGAAGGAGAAGGCTGCTTTGGGTTTACCAGGGACCTGAGTGAAGGGTGCAGCTTTCCTTGGCAGGTGAACCTTAACCTCCTCGGAGTGTTGCCTTTAAATTTGGGACCCACATGCTATATAGTATAACCTTAGAGAGAAGGGGTTAAAGATTATGAAGGCAAATGCTTAGGAGGTGAAGTTCAGCTTTCAAATACTGAAGATGAAGAAATCAGTTCTTTGATAAGTTTTGTGAAGCGCCAATTAGTGCTAGAGAAGGTTTGGTAAAGGGATCTGATGAGTCTTATGGAGTTAACCGCTCCCCCGCACCCCCCAGTGGGGGACGATCCGGTAGGGCATTGAGTGGGAATGACCAGTAAGCAAGAAAATCACATGTAATCACAGAATAAGTTTTTTGAATAATGTCATTATTTTATTATTGTGGTGAACTGGAGGGTTGAGGTGGACATTTTCATTTAAATGAATTGTTTAAAATTAATAGAAGGGGTTAAGTGTATTGGTATAGTAGTTCGGTGAGAATTTTCCCATCTTGGTGGCACGTGTCTATAATGCTCGCATGCAGTCTGGGCTGCATAGTGAAGTCCTGCCTTAAATACAACTTTCTCAACGGGCACTGGTCTGTGGTGGCGCACGCCTTTAATCCCAGCACTGGAGACGCAGAGGCAGGCAGATCTCTGTGAGTTTGAGAACAGCTTGGTCTACAGAGTGAGTTCCAGGACAGCCAAGACTTCACAGAGAAACCCCGTCTCGAAAAACAAAAAACAAAACAACAACAAAAGATTTGCCCATGGTGAGAGCCTTCTGACTGTCCAGCAGACTTGGGAGGGAGTTACTCTGTGGCAGGTGTGTGTATGACTCACTGGAGATGTTTGAAAGAGTTCTTGGATGTGGCAGAGGTTTGAAACAGATAAGTATTTAGGTTCTTTTTTTGGCTTTGGAATTCGTTTTCTAAAAAACGTGTTAGCGTCAGTCCCCCACCAAACTATCCTTTCTTTTGCCTTTTCCCACCCCACCAGGTTGGGTGCTGATTGACCGGAGTGGCCGCCACTTTGGTACAATCCTCAACTACCTACGAGATGGGTCAGTCCCACTGCCTGAGAGTACCAGAGAACTCGGGGAGCTGCTGGGTGAAGCCCGGTACTACCTGGTCCAGGGCCTGATTGAAGACTGTCAGCTGGCACTGCAGGTGAGAGTCCCTCCCCGACTCCGTTCTTGAGAGAGCTGTCCAGTAGTTAGCTGTTACAGCAGAAGGAAGAGAGAGGTGGCCTAGAGAGCCTGGCTCAGACTGGTCATAGCCTCCAGGCTCTTAGGATTTGGGGGTGCAGTCCTCCGAAGCCTCCCTGCTGCTTGAGTCAGGGCTGCAATTCACCTGTCAGGACTGTCGTCATTAGAAATACCTGCTCTGTGCCTGCAGCTGTCCATGGCTTGTCCTACCACCTGAGTGACGTCATTAAATGCAACCCCAGTTCAGCCTCTCCTTTGCTCTGAGGTCTTAAGTAGCTCTCTAGGCTAGTGGGGGAGGGGGATATCAATTTATATAATTTAAAAATTTGATTTCTGTGTGTGTGTGTGTGTGTGTGTGTGTGTGTGTGTGTGTGGAGTGCTTGTGGAGGTCAGTCACAGGACAGCTTTCTGCCGGTTTTCTCCTTTTTCACCATGTGCATTCTGGGGATGGAGCACTGGTCATCAGGTTTGGCCACTGAACCATTTCACCAGCCCACTCCCACCACATCTCAGTTTAAGCTGGAATGTAATAACCTCCATGATCTGGTCCTGCCCTGGGAGGCAGCACATCCCCTACCCCACCCTGTGCCTTCCAACCCTTCAGGGCTTTTTTTTTTTTTAATTTTTTTCAAATCTGAAATTCTTTCCTCAAATGAAGTGTCATAGAAGTGGAGCCGTACTCCATAAACAGGGCTGGGGATCCCAGGCCCTCCCCACCTGTGCCATTTCTAGGGTCCCCTCAGGATCCAGGCCATCTCTGCCGTGCCTGGTAACCTTGAGCCTGTCAGTTCTTGCCTCTAGCATTCTGTTCTCATGTTCCAAAAGATAAGTAAGAAAAATAAATACAATGTAGTCAGTTTCAATCAACTTTTTGTATTGCTCAGGGTTTTGTAATAATACAGTAGTAGATTGTAAGTTGTGTTTAAAGTGGAGACTGAACCACTTTTCTTTCAGGAATGCTTATTGCTTTTAACTTTTTGTTTATTTATTGTGAGTGTGGGTACACCATAGCATGTATGTGAAGGTCAGAGGACTCCTCCCTTCTTCCTCCTTTACCTCCAGCAATAACCAATCAATGATATATGCCAGATGCTTTCTTCCTACCATATAGGTCCCAGGGATTGAACTCAGGCCTTCAGGCTGGGTGGCAAGCTGCTTTACCCACCGAGCCACCTCACTGGCCTTCTTATTGATTCTTGAAATCCAAAAGTACAGAATTCTTTTGGACAGTATACATATTTTTCCAACTTTTTATCTGTAGCCCATAGGAAAAAAAATTGATTGTATATTTCAAAGCATTTTGTGAAGGGGTGCTGTTAATAAAATGTCCCTTAATATGTCGCTTCCTCCACTCACCCCTTCCCTGTCTCTCTGTTGTTTGAGACCTGGTATACTTATTTTATGACCCATTAAAGAGTTACCAGGTAGCAGTTTGAAAAATACTGAATTAGATCTTTTTAAAAATATGTTCTTTGGGGAGTTGCATGTGCCACATCTAATGTGTGGAGAGCAGAGGGCAGCTTCGGAGAACGGATTCTCTTCTACCTTGTGGGACCTGGGGAGGGGAGAGCAAATTCAGGTTGTTGGGTTCTGCCTCCTTTCCCTCTGAGCCACCTGGCTTGGCCCTGACCTAGATCTTGGAAGTACAGTCCTGCTCAACTACTTTATCTTACTTTCTTGTCCTGCTCAGTTACTTTATCTTACTTTTTTAAAAAATTTATTTTTATTTTATGTGCATTGGTGTCCTGCCTGTATGCATGTCAGATCTTGTAGTTACAGACAGTTGCTAGCTGCCATGTAGGTGGGTGCTGGGAATTGAACTCATGACCTCTGGAAGAGCAGTCAGTGCTCTTAACCGCTGAGCCATCTCTCCAGTCCCTTATCTTACATTCTTAAGACAGGGTCTAGCTGTGTAGCCCAGGTTGGCCTTGATCTCAGGCTCCTCCTGCTTTGGCCTCTTGAGTGCTGGGATCACAGGTGTGCATGCTTAGCTCTGCTCTGTAATTGAAATTGAGCTAATGTCATTGCACACCCACTGTGTCAGGAGAGATTTTGCTGTCTGTGTGTTGGTACATCTTGTACCCTTGGTTAACCTACATGGATACAAAGAAACATTAGGAATGCATTCAAAGCCAGTGTGTCCAGTTGAGTGTGGCACTTCCTTTCCATGCTCCAGCAGCTTCTTCCCACCCATCCCCCCAGCCCCATGTGGTCCTCAGGGCATGCCAGAGCATCACTGGTCTAGGCAAATCTTTGTTCTTTCATTCCCAATCCCTTGTCCATTTTCCCTCACTCCTATCCCTGTCCGATCCTAATGTATTCATACATATGCTTGGATTATTCATACATATGCTTGGATTATATATCTTCCCTCGAAAAACTAAAGCGTTTCTGTATACATGCTTTTGGTGTATGTATGTTTACATAAATGTCACTTAGCTGCGGATCTTGCCATTTTTCACTCACTACTTCTTGCAGGATCTAGTCACACTGTATGGACTGCTGTGCAGGAATCCATGCTGTTGGCTCACCGTATTCATACATTCTCGAGCTTGGTGCTTGCTTTCTCCTTCCTGCCCCCACCAACAGTGCCACCTTGGGCATCCTGAGTGTGTCCCCTTCTGGTCCTGTTCAAATCCTATAGCTAGAGAATGCAAGCCAGATTTCATTTTCTCAGATGTTTACATTGCTTTATCCTCCTGATAGGCAGTGTATAAGAAACCTCATTCCAGCAATTCTCAGTAATCCTCGCCATCCTCCATCTTTCTAATTTTACCATGCTGATAGGTGTGGAGTGATCTCATTGAACTCCGCAAGCTTCTCATTACTAATGAGGTTGAGTATCTTTCTCATACATACTCACTCACCTTTTTAGAGTCTCCTGTGATTGCTTTACATATTTACCCAATTTTCTCCCCAGTTTCTTGTCTTCTTGTACCTTAACGGGAGATCCTTGACTATTTTAGTTTAGTTCCTAGGAAAATTAAGTCATATTACATAAGAGCATTATTACATATCCTCTAAAGCATGTATTAAAATGAAAAAATTGGCTCTTCTCTTAAGCATCAATGATGCTGTATACCTACCATGCTTGGGACCATGGTGGCACATGCCTGTAATCCCAGTAGTCAGGAGGAAAAGGCAGTAGGATTGTAAACTCAAGGCCCATAACAGTTACATAGGAGCTGGGCATAGTGGGTCTCTGAATTTCAGGACAGGATAGCCAGAGCTACGCAAAGAAACACTGTCTTTTTTTTTTTTTTTAAAGAGTTACATAGGGAAGCTGGGCGGTGGTAGTGAGTACCTTTAATCCCAGCACTTGAGAGGCAGAGGCAGGAGGATCTCTGTGAGTTAGAGGCCAGCGTGGTCTACAGAGTGAGTTTCAGGACAGCCAGGACTACACAGAGAAAGAAAGAAAGAAACAAACAAACAAACAAAAAAACCTTCAAATTTTTTTCTGGCTTTCAAGGGTCAGGTTTAAATATTGCCAGTATTTTCTCTTAGAATGTCACTTGCCTGTGGAATAGAGGTGTGTGTGTGTGTTTTATTAAATTGTATTCAGTCTTGTATGTGGGTGTGTGTGTGCCACACTGCATGTAGGATTCAGTCCTCTCCTGTCAACATGTGTGCCCTCAGGACCAGACTTGGGTTGTCAGGGTTGATGACACTCGTCTTTATGTGCTGGGCCATTGTGCTGGCCCAAGATCCTTACATTTTCAAATTACAAATAGCCATCTATTTATGTATGTAAATGTGTTATATGTGTATGGGGATGTGTGAGTTTGTGTGTAAGTGTGGTGGCCAGAGCTTAGTATCAGTGTCTTCCTCAGTCACTTTCCACATTATTTCTTTTTTTTTTTTTTTTGAGACAGGGTCTCACTTTGTTGCTCTGCTTGGCCTGGGCTTGCTGTGTAGGCCAGACTGGTCTCACACCCACAGAGATTTGCTTCCAGCAGGCTTACTCTTTGAGACAGGGTCTCACTGAAACTGGAACTCACTGACTTGGCTAGGCTTTCCGGCCAGTGAGCTCCAGGGACTTGCCTGTCTCCACTTCCTCAGCGGTGGAATTAGATGTCTGTCCTGGGATTTTTAGGTGGACGCTAGGACTCTGAACTCGGTGCTCATGGTTGTATGACAAGTAATTTATTGACTGAACCATCTCTCCAGCCCCAACACCTGTTATTTTTAAAGCAGTATTATCAACTATAGAAGTTTAGGAAATGGATCACCAAAAAGATTAAGCTCCAAATTTTTTTTACTTTGTGTGTGTGTGTATGTATATATGTCTATTCACTAAAATATGGCCATGTTGTCTGTACTGTTTTGTATACTGCTTTTATTTCTTGACATTGTTAATAATTGATAACTTTCTATATCAATAAAGTTAATCTAACATCCAGGGCAAATGCTCCAGTTTCTCCAGTTCTGCCTGAAATGTGTTAAGCAGTTCATTTAAACCAAGAACTATAGTCAAGAGCGTCACATTGTGTCTGGTGATGTTCTGTAAGTCTCTTCCAATCTGGAACAGATTGTTTGTTTTTTTTCTTGTTTTCCTTATAAAGCTGAGTTGTTGAAGATACTGCCTATACAATGGTCTGCTCACCAGATTTGCCTGATTGTTCAGGCTTGGTGTCATTTGGTACAAAGCCTGATATATCCTGAATTTCCTATGAATTAGACATAAACGTAAAGATTTGATGTTAAGCATTTTGGTTAGAGTGCATTCTAGGAGGAATAATGTTTTCATACTGGATTACATCAAGATACCCCTGATGTGGCTGATATGACTAATATGCTCAGAACTGGTCTCTGAATTCAGATGATAAGTTGAGTCCTCCACTGCAGTTATATTTCCTTGTTGCCAACTATAAATTCATCTGTGCGGTATTAATTTGGGCATTGTGCAAGTGGCAGTTGCCTGTCAACAGCACACCAATTGATATTCCTTGCCTAAGTCAGGAATTTCATTAGGGTTATGGGATAATTATAGGTTCAGCATTTCTTTAGTGTTGTTCCATGGGGTCACTTATAAAGTTGTGCTTTGTACTGTCAACTGAGCAATTTTGACATTAATCTAGTCAAAATAGCATTTTCCCCAGTGGTGTTTGTATGAATCCCTTGGTGTGGGGAGGAGGGTTACTTAGGTTTTTTTCCTATTCTACTTTTTTTATTAGCTTTATAATTTTATATACAGATCTTTTTATATATGGACTTTAAAAAGGATTTTGTGTGCGTGTGCATGCGTGTGTGTGTGTGTGTGTGTGTGTGTGTGTTTGTGTGTGTGTGTGTGTGTGGTTTTTCAAGACAGCATTTCTCTGTAGCCCTGGCTGTCCTGGAAATCACTTTGTAGACCAGGCTGGCCTCGAACTCACTGATATCCACCTGCCTCTGCCTCCCTGGTGCTCGAATTAAAGGAGGGCACCAAGCCTTTAATCCCAGCACTTGAGAGGTAGCAGCAAGTAGACCTTTATGAGTTCGAGGTCAGCCTGGTCTACAAAAATGAGTTTGAAGACAGCCAGGGCTGTTACAGAGAAACCTTGTCTTGAAAAAGCATAAATAAATGAATAAATAATGAATAAAGGTGTGTGCCACCACTGCCCTGCTTTCTAACTTTTTTCCTTCTACAGAATAAGTTAGTTTTCCAGGTACCATCATCTATTAAACAGTTTTTGATAGCTAGTATCCAAAATGGCCACAAGTGATTTTTGCCTCCCTGGGATTCAGGGTCTTAAGTAGTCTTCTCCCACACTGAATAGGACTAACATGCAATCATGTTGTAGAGGTACATTGTGTAACTGGAAAGACACGGTCTTGGGTAGTTGCCAGCTGACTTTGAACTCCTGATCTTTCTACCTCGACCTCCCAAATGCCAAGCTTTCAGGTATGTAGCACCACACAGCTCTAATGTGTGGCTTTTGAAGCCCGGTCAGAAAAGGCATAGCTTCTGCCTCTTGGACAGTTCACTCTGGTAAGCAAGTCATTATATGTGAACCCAAACAGCCCTTGGGAAGTCTCGCTGGTGAGAAACTAGAACCTGCTGTCAGCAGACTCAAATATGTGGGTCCACTTTATCGGAAGTACATCCCCTAGGTCTGATCCAGTATTGAGATGATGTACTCTTGGCCAGCATCTTGTTTTGTATTGTTTTTAGTTTTGAGACAAGGTCCCCTTATTATCCCAGGCTAGCCTTGAACTCAAGATATTCCTCTTCCCACCTCTCAAAGACTGGAACTACAGCATATGCGGCGACTATGGCCAACTGTGGCCATCATCTAGACCATAGTTCATGAGAGACCATGGGCCAGTCTGAAGTTCTGACCCTCAGAAATTAAAGGAGGCAATGCTAAATAATTGTTGTGTGGGCTGCTATGTTTGTAGTCATTGTTATCAAGAGGTAACAGATTGTGGGGTTACTTCCAGACACGGCAGGATTGGCACATATGAACTCAGAGACCATGGCAAGAAGTACAGGTCCAAACCAGACAACATCCGGACACTGAGAAGGGGAGTGGACACAAAAACCCACCCCAACCAGGAGTCTGTTTGCAATGGATACTTTCTGGGAAAGGGAAAATCCGTGGTCTCCAGTGGCGTGCCACTGGGTATATCAACCACACTCCACGACAGTGTCCAGGAGTAGATGGCCAACAAAACAGACTCCATGTGTTCTGTTTTGTTTTCTGTCTTACCGGTTTTCTATTTTTTTTTTTTTTTTTTTTTTTGAGAGAGAAAACATGATGTTGGGTGGGTGGGGAAGGGAGGTGGAGAGAATCTGAGAGGAGTTAGGAGAAAGAATATCATCAAAAAAATTTAATAAATTGAAAAAAAAGGTGACAAATTGTGCATTCTGGTGTGTGGGGTGTTCTATGCAAAACCATCAAATGGCATGCCTTTAATCCCAGAACTCAGGAGGTAGAGGCATATGGACTTCTTTATGAGCTCCAGGCCAGCCTGGTCTGTAGAGGGAGTCCAGGCCAGCCTGAGCTACAGTTTCTTATTGCTGATACCTGTAGAGGAGAGGATAAGCTAAAGAAGCAAACAGTGGGCCGACAAAGCCAGGAACTGTTGTCTGCACGTTCCCCAGCTTTCCAGATAACACATACAATTAACAAATGGCTTCCAGGCAAAGATTAAATGCAGGCCATTCCCAGGAAAATGTAATCTAAAGACAAATTCAAGGATGTGATTGTGAAGTTCTTTGTTCAGACTCCAGAAGTCCCCAAAGAGATGCCCAGAGACTCATTCAGTCACATTACTAGCACTTTGTTTTTTAGGCAGGACCTTCCTTTGTTTTGTTTGTTTGTTGTTTTGTCGGTTTTTCAAGACAGGCTTTCTCTGTGTAACACTCCTGACTGTCCTGGAGCTTGATTTGTAGACCAGGTTAGCCTTAAACTCACAGAGATCCGCCTGCCTCTGCCTCCTGAGTGCTGGGATTAATGGCATGAGCCACCACTGCCTAGCCAGGATCTTTCTGTGTAGCACAAACTGATCTCATGATCCTCCTGCCTCAGCCTCCTAAGAACTTCATTACAGGAATGTGCTACCACATTCACCCAAATGACAGCTCTTCTAAGGATCTTAAGATTTTGGTGTCCTGGTGGGCACACCTTTAATCCCAGCACTCAGAGGCAGGGGCCTTACAATGAGATGAGTCTAAGAAAAAGTAAAAATTTAAAAAAGGCAGCTTAAGATGTGGTGCCTCTCAGCAGCCTGTTTACAAGCCCAAAGTAGTCAAAAGCTCTTTTGTAGAGATTACAGGTGTGGTTTTTCTCTTACGACATGAGCCCCAAGGCTTAGAAGACAGTAAGTATCTAAGACATTGGCAGGGACATCACCCGGACTTAAAAGGGCAGGCACAGCCGAAGTAAAAGAGGGTTTAGACAGTGAAACTTAGCAGTTGAGAAGCAGGCTGAGGAAACCCGGCCTACGAACATCTCTTGGGAAAAGAATGATAGCTCTGGGCATCGGAACCATGTGAATCCTAACTGGTCAGACGTGGGCGTCAAAGGGTTCCCAGTGTTTGTCCCAGGGACTTCTGTGTGCCTCCTGTTGTCTTGTCCTGTTGTCTTGAACAAGGACATTCCTAGTGGGCCACAGAGACGACATGCCTGTAGTTCACAGCTCTTCAAGTAGAAAGAAAATGCCCTTCATGAGCTGAAATTGGTGAACTGTACCCAGATGGCCCCATCCCAACCTGAACCTGGGGTAGATTTTCTGTGCTTTGAGCTGCCAATGTAATGGCTGAGACTTGGAGACTCTTAGGAGTGTGTTTGGTTTTTGTTTTGTTTGTGTGTGAATTCATGCAGGTGACAATGGAGCCAGCCTTGAGTCAGTCCCAGTGACGAAGGCAGGTGAAGCTAGTCATAAAGACAATGAGGCCTTCATCTTCTTTTGCATTGTTTTCTCTGGAGAAACCAACTGTTGTAAAGATACTCAAGCAGGCCGGTCGTTGGTGGCGCACACCTTTAATCCCAGCACTCGGGAGGCAGAGCCAGGCGGATCTCTGTGAGTTCGAGGCCAGCCTGGGCTACCAAGTGAGCTCCAGGAAAGGCGCAAAACTACACAGAGAAACCCTGTCTCGAAAAACAAAAACAAACAACAAAAAAAAAAGATACTCAAGCAGACCTAGGGAGGTCCGGGTGGCAGAGGTTAGATCCTTGGTGCAACAGCCGTGTGAAGACAGCAGCCCTGTTTCTCAGAAAGTAATCCTCGAGGCAGTTCTGCTTTCAGATGTCAGCAGCCCTGCTGTGCACGCCTTCCTGGGAGAACCTGTGCCAGAGGGCCTAAGCCGCACCCGAATGAATTCCTGACCCACAGGAAAAGAAAATCATAATCCTTTTGTTAACTTAAGCTATGATGTTTGGGGCTATTTGTTACACAGTGGTAGACAGCCCACGTGTGCCCTGCTCCCTACACTACCCTCCTCAGTTCTCAGATGTGCACACTCATCTCTTTCCAGTTTCTATGTGCCTTGGTGTGAGTTTTGTCTCTGCACCAAACTGGTTCCGTTATTTTGCCTTCATAGTGTGTACTTATGTCTTATAGAGTTGGTGCTTCAAAACTGACTTAGTAATGACAGACTTTTATACTTCTGTTGTTTGTTTTTATGTTTTGAGATAGTCTTCTGAAGTAGGCCAAGCTGCTTTCAAACTTGATAACCTCTGCCTCTGCCTCCCAAGTGCTTTGACTACAGCTGTACACATTCCTGGCTTTTCATTGTTTTTTGTTTTGAGACAATATTGATGCAAAATCCTAGATAACCTCAAACTCTCTGTGTAGACCAAGCTAGCCTTGCATTTGTGACTGTGCTCAACATTTGCCTCCTGGGATTACGGGTGTACTGTTTTCCATTTGTGATTTATTTGAGAGTGAGGTCTACTATGTTGTCTAGGCTGCTCTCACATTCCCAAGTTTAAGCAGCCCTCCCACCTCAGCCTCCTTCTAGCTGGGCCTTAAGGCACCTGCTGCCATGCCTGTCTTTCCACGTTAATTTTACACACACACACACACACACACACACACACACACAACAAACAAACAAACAAACAAAGTAACTAACAAAAAACTCTTAGCTGGGCATGGCGGCACACACCTTTAATCCCAGCACTCAGGAGGCAGAGGTAGGTGGATCTCTAAGTTCGAGGCCAGCCTGGTCTACATAGTGAATTTGAAGCCATGCCAGAACTATAGAGAAACCCTGTCTCAAAACAAACGAGCAAACAGAACTCTTAAGGTGATGGCATATTCCTTTAATCCCAGCACTCAGGAAGCAGAGGCAGGCAGATCTTTGAGTTCAAGACCAGCTGGGTCTACATGGTGAGTTCCAGGACAGCAAGGCTACCTGGAGAAACCCTGTCTCAAAAAACTAAAAAAACAAAACAAAAAAAAAAACCAAAAAAAACAAAAAAACAAAAAAAAAAAAACTCTCAAAAAAATAATTTCTGGGGCTGGAGAGATGGCTCAGAGGTTAAGAGCACCAACTGCTCTTCCAGAGGTCCTGAGTTCAATTCCCAGCAACCACATGGTGGCTCACAACCATCTGTAACGAGATCCGGTGCCCTCTTCTGGCCTGTAGTCATACATGCAGACAGAACACTGTATACCTAATAAATAAATAAATAAATCTTTAAAAAAAAATAATTTCTGTAATTTGTCTCAGAATTGTACCGTTACAGACAGACATGATCTGGCATATTCCAACATTTGGGAAGCTGAGGCAGGAGGATTGTTTACGTTTTTTGTTGTTGTTTTTGAGACAGGCTGTCACTATGTAGATTAGATTGGTTTCATTCACAAAAATCCACCTGCATCTGCCTCCCAAGTGCTGGGATTGAAGGTGTGCTCCACTATTGGCAGGCTAAGACAAGAGATTGTAAGTTCAAGGTCAGCCTGAGCAATTTAGCAATGCTGTCTCAATATTTTAAAAATTAAATATTAATTTTTAAAAAGGGTGAAGGGTAATACTTGCTTGGCATTCCCTCGAGGTCCTGTGTTCAACACCCAGCCCTGTGGAAATCAACAACCTCCTTGTACTCAGCCAGGCTTCTTCACTCAGCAGATGTGTGCTGATCATCACCTGTACAGTCCTCAGGAAGACCATAAATATAAAAACAGATGCGGACCTAAGTGCTGTGAAGAAAAGGAGCCAATAATCTGAGCCCGAGGAAGCTATGGTAGCGAGGCCCTGGAGCAGGGCTGGCGCTGTGGGGGCCAGCATGCTGAGTTGAGAACTGAAGAGTCAGCTTTGCACACAGTGAAGCACACCCCAGGCAGGCTGACCAGTGCTGAGTCCAGGAGGGCACAGCTGGGTGTCTAAGGAACAGCAGGTTGGCAGGGTAAGGGTAGAGCTGCAGGGAGGGCACCAAAGCCCAGCCAGTGCGGAGATTTCTAAAGCTAAATCTGGAGTGGTCACATCGCTGTGAGCCTTAGAGACTCTAAATTAGAGTGTGTTTTCAACCTCCACGCAGCTTCAGAAGGCCTTTATTTAAGTGGCGAGTGAACACTGGTTGTACTGCTAATCACCTTCCACTTCCTCCCCAGCAAAAAAGGGAGAACCTGTCCCCGCTGTGCCTCATCCCCACAGTGACATCACCCCGGGAAGAACAGCAGCTCCTGGCCAGCACCTCCAAGGTGAGGCCCTGGAGCCCTGTGGGTTGGAGGGTAGTTGAAGGCTGCTGGCCTCTCCCGGTCTCTTGACTCCATCCTCCTTCGGCTTTCCCCTGCAGCCTGTGGTGAAACTTCTGCACAACCGTAGTAACAACAAGTACTCCTATACCAGGTGAGCGCGAGGGGACACGGGTATGTCTGTGTGTGTTCACGCACTGGGGACGTGGGTGTCTGGTATGTTCATGCACTGGGCAGAATCCTAGGGTTGAGCAGGGCTCTGCTCCTGTCCCTCAGAGGATTATGGTTACATAAAGAGACTCCAGAATGCCTGCCTTTTGAATGCCCCATTCCAGCTGTGCCGCCTGCCATCAGTAAATGAGGGTTAGGCCAAGACTATGATTACGGTTGGCGTAGGCTAGCTCCTTATTTCCTATAGGATTGGTCTCAATGTGTCTGTTGACTTATCCACTCTCTCAACGGTCTGAGGAAGTGTTGATCTCCATCTAGAGATAATATTTTGGCACCAAGGGATAAAATAACCTGCTTAATGTTGCTCAGTTAAAATGTAGAACTGGAGTGCCTGGTGATGGCCTGGCTGAAAGCCTGCACCAGGAACCTCTGTGCCATGCGGTCAGTGATTTGCTCAGCAAATGCTTCCCTTCTGAGAGGCCTACACAGTTGGAAGTCCCCTGCTGGGCAGGACTGGAGTGCTGGGAATCTGGGCCCCTCTGGGGGGAGCTGAGGGAGAGAAGACAGTCACCTAAGGCCTGCTGGACCCTGGTCCTCAGCACTTCAGATGACAACTTACTGAAGAACATCGAGCTGTTTGACAAACTAGCCCTACGCTTCCATGGGCGGCTGCTCTTCCTCAAGGATGTCCTGGGGGACGAGATTTGCTGCTGGTCTTTCTACGGGCAGGGCCGAAAAATCGCCGAAGTGTGCTGCACCTCCATAGTCTATGCTACAGAGAAGAAGCAGACCAAGGTCAGAGGGGATCAAGGAGGGATGGGAGGTAGGACTGGGACCCTGGACAGAGGCAAATCAGGAGTCAGGCAAGGGCAAGATCTTTGGGCATCAAGGGCCAGAGTTCCAAGGCCGTGGTTGAATAGCTTGGGTCGGTCTCACTTCAGTGATCTTTGTTTCTCTACCTTTGAAATGAGACTGTAAGATTAGAGCCAGGTTCTATTTTCTTTGGTTTTGATTTGGTGCTGGGGATTGAGCCCCAGGCCTTGTTGTTTAGAGCATGGTTGGTTTTTGTTGTTGTTGATTTTGTTGGTTTGTTTTTGTTTTGTTTTTTTGAGACAGGGTTTCTCTGTGTAACCCTGGCTGTCCTGAAACTCACTTTGTAGACCAGGCTGGCCTCCTGCCTCTGCCTCCGGAGTGCTGAGATTAAAGTCATGTGCCACCACTGACCAGTCAGTACCCAATCTGTGTTAGGCACTGCGCCAGAGTCCAAACCACAGGCACAACATGTTGAGCAGAGTACAAGTCCCTCCTCTGTGGTGTGTGTTGAGGAATCTTTCCCTTTTCCCTGTCTGCCAATGAACTTATGCTTTCAGACCCAAGCCAAGCATCATTTCTCTTTGGACACCTTTGCTCATGAGATTTCAATACTATTGCCCCAGACAAAGTTGGTCAAACGCCCTTTTTAGCTGGACAAAGCGCTGTAGTATCGGGTGGACCAGTGCCTGCAGAGCAGTGCTGTGCCTTTTCCTGCCCGATGTCCCCTAGCTAGTGTTAGCCTGGCACTTGTCACTCAGTGGAAGTACTGAGAAATGTTGATCAAAGACATGGAATAGACACCTCAGCTTCCAGAAGGGTTTTCTGCAATTAGGAAGCTAGGAAGATACAGACTGTTAGGATGTAGCTTAAGGGGAAGGTGTGGGGGTGTACACCTGTAAGTCCCCCTAACTGAGAGGCAGTCTCACCCACTTGTGCTGGCTGGCCATGTGCAAGAGGGCTGCAAGTTCAAGGCCATCTTGGGCAACCTAGTGAGACTCTGTCTTCAAATAATTAATTCAGTAGTAAACAAATAAGGGTATGGGTACATCTCAGCAGTAGAACTGGTCTAGCATGCCTGAGACTCTGAGTTTAATCCTCAGTATTGTAAAGAAGGAAAGGCAAGCTACATTCATTATATTCTTCCAAGACTGCCCAGCAAAATGCCACTTTTCCTGCTTCAGTTCCCTGTTTTCCTTCATCACTTTGTCTGCTCATCTGAGACAAATTCCTGATCAAGCCTTTACACTCCTTGCTGCTGCTCCTCGTGTGTTTTCTTTATCTGCCTCCCTCTCTCGAGTTGGTCAAACACCAGATTCCCAGCAAGGCCTTGCCTGAACTCCCTCTTGAAAGATGAAACACTCCCAGGAAAGGCCATTTTCACCCTTTTCCTTCTAACTCTCCATGTAAATTGTCATCATCTGACTTGTTTAGGAAGTGTGTTCTCCCCCTAGACTTCCAGCATGCTGAGGGCAAGCGTTTGTTGTCACTGCTGTATTCCTGATGCTTAGAACAACCCCTGGATAGTGACAGTACTGGGGATTTGCTAGCTGATGTGCATTCCAAGAGACTAGTCAGTGAAGGATAACTGCCTGTCTTCAGGGCCTGGAGGAGAGCCCACAGAAGAGCCCCTGGGGAAGGACTGTGGGACTGGGCCAGAGGGTAGGAGCTACAGGTTGCTGGTGTTTTTGCAGGTGGAATTCCCTGAGGCTCGGATCTTCGAGGAGACACTGAACATCTTGATTTATGAGACTCCCCGTGGCCCAGATCTAGCCCTCCTGGAGGCCACAGGGGGTGCAGCTGGAGGTGGTGGGGCAGGCCGAGGGGATGATGAAGAGAACCGAGAGCACCGTGTCCGGAGGATTCATGTCCGTCGACATATCACCCACGATGAGCGTCCTCACGGCCAACAGATTGTCTTCAAGGACTGACCTTTGACCTTTCCCCTGCCTTCCTCTTGCTTCTGGGACCCTCTCTCTGCCCCGGCTCTGCTGGCCAAGTCGTGGGTCTTCCCTCTGTCCCTTCATTGCATGCTATGTTCAGTGGGGCCCTTTCCAGCCATTGCCACTCACTGCTAACAACACGGTTCATTCCAGCATCCCCTAGGGGGGGCTCTTCAGAAAGCCGGCATCCCCCCTCTTGCACATCCATGTTCTGCTGTCTGTCTCTTACCATCTAGAGTGATGCAGACTTCCCCTTCTCTTCTGTTAATGCATTGAAAACGGGAGACCGTAGTATCACCAACCACATTCCAAGCTGCTTTCCACCATTGCACAGAGCAGCCCGCTCCCCTCCTGCCTCTGTTCTCCCTACTTCCTTAACTTTGTACTAGGCTGGCCTGGACCTGTACCAGCTCGGCTATCTTGATCTGGTTCATATTATTTATTATTTTAATTTTCTATTAAATTATTGGGATAAAGTTGAACTAAGAGTCTGCTGCTACCTCTTGGGTGAGGGATGAGAAGATGGCCTGGCTGTTAACACGGTAGAAACATGAGCCTTTGCCCTAAGCCCTAACCTGGAACTGGTAACTGGGAAGGAAGGAGTCAGGAGTTAGGAGAGGATTCAGAATTTGTATTTCAGTGCTGGCTGAGTAAGTCACACCCTGCTACCCCCGCAGGGGAAAGGAGGTCCTGACCACCACTCCCGGGTGCAGCATCACCCCAGCTCAGGTGCCGGAAGGGAACAGCTTCTTTCAAGGGTCTGGAGCGAAGACAAAGTCAAGAGCTTGGCGTTCAGCCCCAGCCACGTTGGGGTGCCAGAGGTCCACAATGAAGACCACTCGAGGCCCGTCTTCGGGGGATCCTAGGCACATAGGGATGGAGACAGCAGCTGATATCAAGTACTTCTCTGCCAAGGTGTTCCTATCGGGCACTGAGGAAAGCAGTCAGTGCCAGGCCTGAGCCAGTGTTTCTGCTGTTCAGTTAAGGCAAGGTCTCATCATGTAGCCCAGCCCTTGAACTCACCATTCTCCAACACCAGCCTCATGAGTGCAGGTGCTGAGTTCATAGGTGAGCATCACCATGCCCGGTATTGTCCTAACCCTTTATATTGATAACTCTATGTGCCTGAAGTGGGCACAGTTTATGCCAACTAACTGAGACATGAGGTTAGGTAAATGCCTGAGGTCCCATAGCAAGAGTTGGACAGGAGCACAGACAGTCACCATATGCAATCATCTGGTAAGGAAGGCAGATGCCCCATAGGTGAATGGACACGCTGATTGGCCCAAAGCTGTGCAGCACCAAAATGGTACCACTGAGTTAAGGTTGGCTGGAACTCCTCAGTTCCTTGGTCCCTCAACCCCAACCCAGCAAAAATGTGAGTCCTGTTACCATTATGAGCCACTGTGTGCAGGAAGGAGTCGTCCACCAGGAGGCAATGCCCTTCAGCCCAGCACTGAGGCTCACCACCAACAACCAGCTCGCAGCCAGGGGGGATCTTCAGGCCTGTGAGGAGAGAATGGGCATCTACCACTCCTGCCTGTGTTCGAGGGGCCTACCCGCTCAGTGGGCCTTACGAGCCAAGTTCTGTGGTCCTCTCAAAGGTGACGGGAAGGAGTACATTCACAACACCGCCTGTCTGAAGGATGCTAAGACTGTAGTGCTGCTGTGAGAACCACATCTGTCATTTGGAGAAAAGCTCTCCTGAGCAGTCTCCTCCTGGACTGGCAGTTCAGCTCCAGAACCTACTATGTGCTGGGCATTTCTCCCATGAGGTATAACTGCTAACTCCAGCCTGACCCCAGGATTTCAGTCAAGTGTGCTGAGAGAACAGAGCCAACTCTGATGGCAAACGACATTCCAGAAGGTGGC
This sequence comes from Peromyscus aztecus, assembly GCA_902168405.1. Classification (NCBI taxonomy): domain Eukaryota; kingdom Metazoa; phylum Chordata; class Mammalia; order Rodentia; family Cricetidae; genus Peromyscus; species Peromyscus aztecus. The sequence goes on along the minus strand of CABHPQ010153157.1, from coordinate 873 downwards.
ATTTGGAAAAGTCCTTAAGACGGAGTAGTTTTCTCAACATTACTAAGGTTGAAAGTCTAACATGTGCATGGTATCTGCAGGGAGCAGCCAGAAAGCCTTTTTCTTTTCTGGTTTTCTTTGAATCTTTAGAACATTAGAAAGAAAATCTACCGAACACCCCACTAACATTGTTACTTATCAATGAAAAAGCCTAAGTAAAGTAGGCCAAATGTAATGGCATACACCTTCAATCCCAGCACTCAGGAGGTAGATGGAGAAAGACCTCTTTGAGTTTGGGGCCAGCTGGTCTAAATTTAGAGTTCCAGGCCATCCAGCACTACATAGTGAGACACCCTGTCTCAAGAAACAAATTGGGGGTAGGGAAGGGATTAGAGTATCTCACTATATTCCCTAAAACTAACTAAATAAGGTCAAAACCCAGGCTTGCCTCAAACTTGGGATCCTCTTGCGTCAGTCTCCCAAGGTGCTGATATTACAGGCATGCACCACCTTGTCTTCCTCAAGGCTGGGCGGTGGTGGCGCACGCCTTTAATCCCAGCACTCGGGAGGCAGAGCCAGGCGGATCTCTGTGAGTTTGAGGCCAGCCTGGGCTACCAAGTGAGCTCCAGGAAAGGTGCAAAGCTACACAGAGAAACCCTGTCTTGAAAAACAAAAAAAACAAAAACAAAAACAAAAAAAAAAAAAACTTTCTCTTTTTACAGTTTAAATTTGGTTTTCTGAGTATTTTCTCTTCAGGGCAAGTAACAGTAACCACTTACAGTGAGGATTTCTTTTCCATTAAAAGAAAAGGGGGTGGGGTGGGGTGGGGAAAGAGTGAGAGTCAATGTGGAACATATCCACTGACTGGATAGCTTGTATGGAAGTGGAACTCAG
>CABHPQ010153156.1:19171-38871 GCA_902168405.1 Peromyscus aztecus | reverse complement strand
CATGATCAGGGATCAGATCAGTCCAGGATAGAGGCATTAGTCCCTGGTGAGTAATAAAGTAACCGTTTCTTTTTATTCAATGTTCTTGTGGGCCAACTTCTGCCCTCCAGCAGAGCGCATTTTGGACCCCCTCTGGTAACCTTTCTTCCATTATGAGAGGAAGGCAAATGAGTAAACCAAGTTTTGATGTCAAAGCCAGAAATGGAGAGCTGGATTTAGTAAGGTTGATGCAGATCCCATGTCCCAACTGCTTGCTTAATTTAAAAAGCTTGTACAGCAGCAGGTGCCTCCCTGAGGTGCAGTCCAGGTTGAACAATAACAGGCTCTGCTCTCCCTGGAGATACCTAAGACTCTAGGTATCTTTGACAGTGGAAAATTGACCCTGCCTTTAGACATTTAGTATTGCTTTCAGTCTAGTGGGGTCTCTCCACTACAGTGGTGTCTTCTGCAGCCTGGGGGAGGGTCTCCTGAGGTCTCAGCTGGAGGTCAGACTACCTTCTTAGTAGAGCAAAGACAGTATTAGTTACCTTGACTCTGCATTGTATTGGCATTTGCATGGGTGGCTCAGAATCAGATTGGAAGCAAGCATTGGAGCCTGAGTTGGATCAAGGCAGGGGCACTGACCTGCACTAGCCTTTACCACTACACACAGCATGCACATACAGGCTGGTGCCCCATAAGGAAAGGTAGCAAAAACTCTATTCTATTATTTATTTATTTATTTATTTATTTATTCATTTATTTATTCATTCATTCATTCATTTTCTTTCTTCCTTCCTTCCTTCCTTCCATTCCTTCATTCATTCATTTATTTATTTACTTATTTATTTATTTATTTATTTATTTATTTATTTATTTTATTTATTTATTTATGGTTTTTTCCAGGCAGCATTTATTTCTCTGTGTAGCCTTGGCTGTCCTGGAACTTGCTCTGTAGACCAGGCTGGCCTCAAACTCACACCAAACTCAGAGATCCACCTGCCCCTGCCTCTACCTCCCAAGTGCTGGGATTAAAGGCATGCGCCATCACTGCCTGGCTAAAGATAGGTTATTAGTCAAAAGTCAATGGTTACCAATGAGATGGCTCTGTGGGTAAAGATGCTTAGCACACAAACCTGATGACCGCCACAGAAAGGTGGATTGAGACAACTGACTCCAGAGTTGTCCTCGGCCCTCCATACACATGCCATGGTTTGTGCATGTAAACACTAAAAGTTTTAAAAAATTAGTAGCAATAAGAACTTACCAAAATGAGTATGGTTAAACCTTTTCCATTAGCTTTACATAAAGCCTTCTCATAAGAAAATGGTTATTAAACTAAATATAACTAATAAACAGCTTAACAAGGGAAAAAACCTACAGCAGTGTCTTGAATTTACATGTCATCCTGTGCAGGAGATCCTGCTATCACTATATCATTTGAATCTTAGTGTATGTGCTGCCAAAGCAAGCACACCTTTATTTTTTTTTTTAATGGTTTTTTAGACAGGGTTTCTCTGTGTAGCTTTGTGACTTTCCTGGAACTTGCTTTGTAGACCAGGCTGGCCTCAAACTCACAGAGATCCGCCTGCCTCTGCCTCCCAAGTGCTGGGATTAAAGGCGTGCGCCACCACCGCCTGGCTTAATTCTTAGTATGTGAGTACAGTATTGAGCCCGTGTGTGTGTGTGTGTGTGTGTGTGTGTGTGTGTGTGTGTGTGAGAGAGAGAGAGAGAGAGAGAGAGAGAGAGAGAGAGAGAGAGAGGGAGAGTCAGACATGTGCCTTGGTGCCTGTGGAGGTTATAAGAGAGCGTTGGATTCCTTAGAACTGGGTGGTTGTGAGCTGCCATGTGAATGCTGAGAACTGAACTTGGGTCCTCTGTAGGAGCAACAAGTGTTCTTAGTTGCTGAGCCATCTCTCCAGCCCCTGGTTTGAACTTTTTGAGGCATTGTCTCACTCTGTAGCTCAGTTTGGCTTCAAGCTTATGTCAGTCTTCCTACCTCAGCCTCCCAATGCTGAGCACCACCATTCCCACCTAAATCTATAATTGATTTGCCACTGTTAAAATCTATTGGTGATCTATTGGTAAATATTAATTGGAGTTTTGAAAACTTAATCTGCCACTGTGAGCTTGATAGTTTCATGACAGTTCAATCTTTCTGGTGTTGGGGATTGAACCTAGGACCTTGGATATGCAAGGAAGTTGCTCTCCCACTGAGCTATATCCTTAGCCTTGATCTATTTTTTTAATTCTTCATTTCTTGTTGTTAAGTATTTAAGAGAGATTTCTAATATGGTATTGATAAGTCTGTATATAAGTCCATTTGAAGTGCTCAATAATCAGGTGTAAAGAAGTCCACAAGGAGGATAAAAAAGTCCACAGAACAAAAAGTTTGGAGAACCACTGATGTGTAGACCTGGAAGAAGTCACGTCAGAAAGTCCCTTGTCCTCTCCGTCACCTTTGCCTCATCCCCTCGTCTTCAGTCCTGTGAGAGCTTGTGCACAAAGCTGGCCAGGCTGGTTGCCCCATGTCTCAAGATTCAAAATTCCCCTTTCCTCTCTCCTGAGCTTTGCTGCACTGGGACTTGGTAGTATGCCTGCTGCCTGGCACTCTGGGGAACAGAAAAGACCATGGGAATATGCTGGTTACCCTCAGTTGCAGTGTGTAGGACAGTTTCAACCAGAGAATTAAGTTTACTCTAAGACCCTACAGCCATTGGCTGTGGCTAGGAGATATGCACCCTGCCGTCACTCCCCTCCAAGGGGCCCTTTATCAGTGGCAGGTTGCCAGGCTCTGCCTTGGCCTTAGATCAATTGCACTGTAGAGTGAATAGTTGAGAGCCAAGTAGAATGCCTGGGGCAGTTCTCAGGGCCCTGAGGCCTTGTGCTTGGAACTCCTCTCTGAGAAGCAAGAGACCCAGAGAAGAACAACTGTACTTAGCATACCAGGAGGAGTCCAGTCCCCATCTCTCTCCCTTTCCATCCCAAGTGTCTTAATTTGCTTTATTTGTTGTGATAAAACACCATTACCAAAAGCAACTTGGAGAGGAAGGGGTTTGTTTTAGCTTAAAGCTTCCAGGTTACAGTCTGTCACCACCAAGGGAAACCAGGACAGGAGTTCAAGGAGAAACCTAAAGAAAACGCTACTGGCTTGCTGCCAGACTCACAGCTACTTTTCTTACATAGCCCAGGTCCACCTGCGTAGGGTTAATACTGCCTTCGGTGGACTGGGCCTCATCAATTAGCAAGCAAGAAAATGCCCCACAGACTTACCCATAGGCCACTTTTACAGAGGCCGTTCTTTGAGGTTCTTGCTTCCCAGGTGTGCCAGGCTGACAAAATTAGTCATCATCCTGGCAATACTGTCCTTCAGGGGCCTGTTTTGGAATTGTGTTCTTTCAGAGTACAGCCATGTGCTACATAACAATGTTTTGGTGAAGGTTGGATCGCATGTACAAGGGTCCCATAAGATTAAGTGTTGTCACAGCCATCTTAGTTTCTGTAATCTGTGACATTTGTACTACATGAAATTGCCTAACAATTTATTTGTAAGAATAATTTCCCACTACTTATTATGTTTGGTGCTTTTGATATATTGACCTAGCTGTACAACTATCACTGTGATGTACCTGCAGAATACTTTCAATGCCTCAGCAGGACCCCCTCCCCCATGGGATGTACTAGAGATTAGGTTGTATGTGTGCCTGGGACAGGGTTTTCTCATACAGGAAGGTGGAGAGACTCTGACATGCTAAGACCCTGGACTTGAGGCCAGGTTTGTCTGATTCCAGATCTCTTTATTGTCCATTCTGTTTTGTTTTTTTTTTTAAACGCCATCTTTAGTGTAGAGTGATCTGTAACAGCCTCAGTTTTTTTTTTTTTCCCTCAAGATTTATTTATTGTGTATACAATGTTCTACCTCCATGTATCCCTGCAGGCCAGAAGAGGGCACCAGATCTCATTACAGATGGTTGTGAGCCACCATGTGGTTGCTGGGATTTGAACTCAAGACCTCTGGAAGAACAAGCAGTACTCTTAACCTCTGAGCCATCTCTCCAGCCCTATTGTCCATTCTGTTAGCCTGATACAAGCCAACCCTTTCCTCTGAATGGGAGATGAAATGGAGTTCTGGTGCTCTGCTGACCCCATGTTACAAGACTGTAGATGTTTCTCCTTGGAGCTGAGTCACATTCCATATGCCCTGGGATGGGAGTCGGGAGTAAAGCAGTTTGCTTTAGTTCATGGCTCTGTAGAGTCTCCTAAGTTTTGGTAGGCACCCCAGAATGTCAGTTCCATCCTTGCTCCTGTGAAAACCCCCATCTGGAAGTCCTTCAGAGAAGCAAGAGCTCAGTCTGGTGGGTGAGTGTGGCCAAGTAAAGGTAGAGTTAAAACTCCCTGGTAGAACTTTAGCAGGGCGAGGGGAAGCCAGGTGGGGCTGTACTGCTGAGATGCCCATCAGGTTTCCATCCGATGATTGCTACTTTGAAAAAGTAGCCCCCAAAGCAACTGAATGAAATGCACATGGCATTTCAGACTCAGACATTATCTGTAGGTTGGGACTGTGAGATGTGAGGTGGCTTTTCAGAAGAGTGGCCTTATACATAACCTAGAGTAATAGATGGAAGCTCAGCCATGGGTCTGCCTGTGGAAAGGTGGGCTGAAGCTGCAGTGTGGTGCAGGCAAAGAGCCCTATACTCAGGTTGCCTGAGTGACCTCCTGCAGAAGGCATGGTGGTGTTAGGCTGCATTGGTCACGAGTAGAGTTTCTCAAACTTGTCAATATTAAAATTGAACCCAAAGCTTGAATCTGACCCCTCTGCCCCTACCACAGATTTGTTAAATTTAGAAAGCAAGGTGTCCTGGTGCATGCCTATAATAGCAGCATTTGGGAAACTAAGGCAGCAGGATGGAGAATTGGAGGCCAGACTGAACTACACAGAGAGACTATTTCAAAGGGGTAAAAAATGAAGTTGAAGAGTTAGGGACAAAAAGGATCATGAGCCCCAGGATCTCTCATCCTTGGCAAACTTGGTACCTCTGTATGCTTGGACATACTGTAAGGGCATCTACTTCTCCACCAGTGCCTTGCAGCAAGTACTCAGGACATTTGATGGGATAAAACAGTATTTTTCTTGCTTGACTCTTAACTTTTCATACCTTCCAAGCAAAACAGGAGGGGATAAGTCAGTGCCAGACACCAACCCACAGCTGATTCCTTTTGCATTCCTTCAAGCATGGGAATTGGATCTGGGGATTGAGAATGGTGGGCACCCAGAGGATCCAGCAGCTGTGCCACTTGGGGGAAAAAAGGGGGGGTGGGGAGTGGAGTGGTTGAAGCTGTGTGTGAGCATGGTGAGCAGTTCACCTGGAAGCCTATGGTTAAAGATGTTGCTTTCTCTTTCCCTGAAATAGCCTCCTGAATCCCTGTCTCAGCCAGGAGCTGAATTACTCCACCTGCTTTCGTTCTCTGTGCACCAGGAATCTGAGGTGAGAAATCCAGAGCCCTTTCCAAACCCTGCTACAGCAGTCTGTGGTAGAAGTCCACTCCTCCGTGGCTCAGTTAAGAGTTGGAAGACTGGGTGCCAAGCTTCCCTGGGTAGAGGTAGGGGTCAGGTTCCCAGAGAGGATTGCTGGGGCTTGTCCTTAGAGTTCTATCCTTACCCTCCAGCTTCTAAAGAATTGTGGGTGGAAAGTGTAAAGGTGGGTTGTCCCTGACAGAGATAGAGATCCCAAGTGTCAGAGGGAGCCCAGTGGTCACTGATGCTCCCAAGGTCACTGAACCTAGCCACCACCCTGAACTTCCACACACTTAGATTTCCTTTTGAGGAAAGTAAAAGGTGGTAGAACTCAGGTACCTGAGCTTGAACCAGAGAATCCCTGAGAGGAGCCAGAGAAAACACTTAGGTGCTTGGGCTTGGTGGGCATCTGAAGATGGTCACAACCTAGTGTGTTGGCCCTGCATAGAAACAAGGAGCTGAATTTATTTTCCCCCCAGGTCCAGGAATATCAGCAGCAAAGATGTCTAACGAGCCACCCCCTCCTTATCCTGGAGGCCCTACAGCCCCACTACTAGAGGAAAAAAGTGGAGCCCCACCTACTCCAGGTAAGGATGTCAGATTGCCCTGGGTAGAGATCTGGGTAAGGTTCCCAGATGGGATTGCTAGGGCTAGTTCCTTACGTCATTAGCTATTGTCTTGAGGGTCTTTCCTGACCTCAGCCTTCTGGTGTCACTGTTGCAACTCCCTCTCCATTCCAAGTGTGGTTGAGGCTTTTCACAGTGAACTAATCCTGCTTCAGGGTCACCCTGTGCCCAGCCTGTGTGTAGAGACCACCTTAGCCCGCCTTTCTGCCCCTCTCTGTCCAGGCCGTACCTCCCCAGCGGTGATGCAGCCGCCACCAGGCATGCCACTGCCCTCAGCTGACATTGCTCCCCCACCTTATGAGCCACCGGGTCATCCAATGCCTCAGCCTGGCTTTGTACCCCCTCACATGAATGCAGATGGAGCCTACATGCCTGCAGGTGAGTTGGGAAGAGACTTGAAGGCAGCAGAGGCAGCTGCTACCTCAAATTCACTGTGGGAAGGCATCAGTCATGCCATATGAAATGAAAATGGTGGCAAAGGAGGAGCTTGTCACCCACTGAGGGAAGGTTACAGTGGTTCATGTTGAGGACTGTGGTGTGGTGGGGCTTTTCCCTGTCAGGGACCTAAGCCCCCAATGGAGGTCTGGGCCTTTGCTCACCAGTAGCTTCAGGCCCAAAGTCTGTGGTTCCTCTAGTTTCTGGGATTGAGTTGGGTGGTCTTTGGTATATTAGAAATTGACATGCAAAAAGTTTGTATATAGGAGAGGTATGATGCTTTCCCTCTTGTTGCTGAAGCCCTCACCCTTGCAGGCATGGAAGAACAGTCTTGGCATGACAGAGGCAAGGAAGTTAAGGAGAGGTGGACTATGCTCCCATCTCTGCCTTATCTGTCTTGGACTCAATGTGACAGAGATCTAAAGACCTGGGTCATTATAGATGGTCACCTTGAGCGAAGGTCTGTTCCCACTGACACTTTGGCCCTCTTGGAAGGTGGCAGGAGGTTGTGGGCTATGCCCTAACTGCTAGGATCATGTGTTTTATGTTCTCTCAGCCAGCCAGTCAGCCAGCCAGTGACCTCTCTGTGTGTTGTTCCAGGTTTCTACCCTCCTCCAGGCCCTCACCCACCTATGGGCTATTATCCACCAGGACCCTACCCACCAGGGCCCTATCCTGGCCCTGGGGGCCACACGGCCACAGTCTTGGTCCCATCAGGGGCAGCCACCACAGTGACAGTGCTACAGGGAGAGATCTTTGAAGGTGCACCTGTGCAAACAGTGTGCCCCCACTGCCAGCAGGCAATCACCACCAAGATCTCCTATGAGATTGGCCTGATGAACTTTGTACTGGGTTTCTTCTGCTGCTTCATGGGGTAGGTATGGGGTGCTGACAAGTGGTGGTACTACTGGGCTCTGTATGCTGCCTGACCTTGTCTTCAGGCCTCAGCCTATCTCTGTTTTTCAATTCAGATGTGACCTGGGCTGCTGCTTGATCCCCTGCCTCATCAATGACTTCAAGGATGTGACGCACACGTGTCCCAGCTGCAAAGCCTACATCTACACATACAAGCGCTTGTGCTAACGGAGCTAGACTTGGACTTCCCCATCTATCAGTCTGGCCCCATGTGCTTTGCTCCCCATGCTCAGTGGTCACTACCCCTCAGCCCCCACTTAGGGTTGGTAGTTCTGCCACTGTCCCCTGGAAATCTTGTCCTCACCTTGCCCTTCCCTGAGCATCCAACTCTTCCAGCAAAAATTCCGTTGGATTTAAGGCCAAGAGCCAGTGGGTGGCATGGGGTTGCATTGATCTTGTGTGTTGCTTGGGCATTTGTAATCCAGAAGATAAGCTGGAGAGGGTCTCTTACTGGGGTCCTCATTCCTCCTTTCTGTATAAGGTCTAGGCCTGGTCCTTACTCTTCCTGGGACGAAAAGCACCCAGAGCATTAATAGGTCCCAGACTAGGGCCTACAGTGAGGGTTGTGCCTGGAACCACAGTTGCTTCTGATCTTCTGGAATGAGGTCAGGACATCATCTAGAGTTAAGTGGACCCAAGCAAGACAGGGTCTTAAGGCCTGGGTTTATGTGGAGTATGTTCTGTGGGGTGCCAAAGGTGGATTAAGAAAGAAATAATGACTGTCAACTCTGGGCATCAGAACTCTCAGGTATGGAAACCCAGGACTTCTACCACTGTCCAGGAGCTACCCAAGAGCTCCCTGGTATAAGGCAAAGATGACACTGGGCTAGTTAGAGCCCTGGTAGCTAAGAAGAACTTGCCCTTGTTCTCACCTAGCTTACTTTGAGTCAGTCAATGTGCAGCTCTCCTTTCTGGCCACACCTCTGTGAACCCCTATATCTTCTGGGGCCAGAAAGAATGAATGCCCATGAGTCCGTCCTGTTTACTTTGATGTCTGTGCTGTGTATGAGTGCAACTTCTGCCTGGTGGCTTACTGCCAGAGGGCCGATCAGAAGAGCCTCCTTGTAGGTTCATTGGTCTCTGGAATAAGTGCCAGTCTTTTTGCCATAGTTGACTTGTTTCCATATTGGGGCACTTAAGTAGGGACAACTGTGGCATTGGGCTAGGGACCAGGAAGAAGTCACAAGTGGTGGGGATGTCCTAGGGACATGAGTCTTGCCCAGGGTGTAAACCCAAACTTGTCTATTTCCTGAATGGTCTGTGAATATGCCCACGTGGATGCTGTGTCCTACTGCTGTCCCTCTCCTGGTCTCACACTACCACTGCATGGCCTCCTATCACTGTGAACTGTGGCCTGGTCCCAGTTTGTAGTTTCATTAAATCGGCCCTTTCACTCCCCTGCCCTGGGCCTCTGCTATCTTGCTTGGTTTCCTTCTTTTCTGAGGGACAGGGTGGGACTACATACAGGTAGTCTACTGGCAGGCAAGAGATTGGGCCTGGGAAACAACACATGTTTAAGAACCCAATTACACCAAACCAGAATTATATATAGACTTGCCCTAGGGGGACCCAGCTGTTGTGGGCCAGGGAGGTTTTGGTTTCCGCATTGGTTTCTACCATGTACATAATCAGGTGTCCAGGCTGCAGAGCCTGAGAACTGGAGCCCTGTTCTAGCTTAGTGACCTAACCTGAAGGTGTTGCTCTTTGGTCCTTAAACAAGACAGCACTACTGGACTGAGACTTCATAGTCTGAAGATAAACACTGAAGTCTGGCACTCAGGCTCTGAACCAAGTTGGCCTTGGGAAAACGAACCATCTCAACTGTGAAGGTGGTGAGCTCACCTTTCAAGAGTTTCCCTGCTGTTTTACCATTTTTTTCACATAAGACTTTTACAGGAATAGATTCCTACTAATAAAAATATTTAACTTCACATTTCTATTATTTTAGACCATGAATTGTTTAAATATAAGTATGTGCTTTTAAAGTAAGAAATCTCAAAGTATTTCTAAGGAAAAAAAAGAAAACCACAGGTTCAAGTAGACATTAAGGACGACCTTTATAATGTTTTAGCATGAATACATGGAAAAATAAGGTACTAGGAATTGGCCAGGAGTGTTGGGAGGCAGGCAAGGGATGTATGCAGCATGCCACTTTTCTGAGGGACTCTGCTTCCCTGTAGACTTCTGGGGACCAGGAGGTAGTCTCACCTGCCCTGTGCCAGGGAGGAGGAAGTGTGAGGTGTCTGTACCTAGAGTGCTGTAGCAGCAGGTATACCCATCGCCCAGGCTAACAGACTTCTTAGGAAATCCTGGATGAGCAGGATAAGCTTGGGGTTTGGGAGACAGGAAAGCATAGTTTCCACCCCAAAAGGCTCCCTGAGTCCTAGAAAATTGAATATCAGTTGGCATAACCCTTTCCCATAAAGCCTGAGTGTATGGGCAACCCACTCCCAAGCAAGGCAATGACTACTTCAAGCACTATTAAAGAAGAGAATGTACCTAGGCCTCCAAAGTGGCAAAAATCCTGGAGCACTGCCAGATCAGAGGTCTAAGGCTGACTTGCAGTGGAGTATTGGCTGTTAATAGAGTGACAGCCTGTGCCTGGTATGCACCTGGCTGGCAGAGAAGATGCTGTTACGCAGAGGCTCTAGTGTCTGCCTTTATTGGTTGCTTGTTTTCTCAAACCCAGCATTAAAAAAGTCACCTGAGGTGGTAGTTTAGTCAGATGTGGAGATAGGGATGGAACAGGTCACTTGGGGTAGGATGCAAATAACATAACAGGTCCTTCACATGTAGTACCAGGCAAAGAGTCCAGCAGCCAGGGCCACACTGGCAGCTAGAATGAGCTGGAGGCTAGGCTTCCTCAGCACAGCCATGGCTGTCCGGAAGGGGCAGGTGCTGCCTTCCAGGGTACCTGTGTGCGGCACAACAGGAGACATGGCATCAGTGGAGAACAATGACACACCTGCTCCAGAAATGTTAGCTCAGGACCCACAACTTACCTTTGTCTGCCTGAGCAGCATAATAGGGACACTTTCGTACATCTCCCTTCCCGTCATGCATGGAGAACCCGTCCTCCAGGGTTTCTCTTACCAGCATAGAGCCAGCCTGGTCCAGTTCACTGAATATCTGAGGAGCAGAAGTCAACTGAGCCATCCCTGAACTAGGCAGACTCAGAATTTACCCCCTACTCGCCACCCACAGAGAAGCTAGAACACAGATACACCTGATCAGAACATCAAGCCAGAAAAGTAAGCACTCCCCTGCACCTCTTAGTGGAAGTTCAGGTGACTGCTGCTAAAACTCCACGTGAGTGCCCCTGCTGTTCTGACACTGAGGGCTGACATGGGTTTCTGGGGTCAGAAATGGCTTCTGCATCATCAGTCCTACCTAAGGCTTCCCAATGAATCTGGCTTCATGCTAAATATTTTTCCTATCTTTGCTACAAAATGAGGAAATTGCCCATTCACCAATCCTAACCTATAGCGAGAGAGAAGGAGATAGCTCTATTTTCAGACATTTCAAATGCTGGAGCTTTGCCCTTTCCATCACTAGCCACAGGCCTCAAACCAGGCCTCCATCTGAGAGCTACACTGTCCCCATGCTCTCTGATGATGAACTGGTTCCCTCACCTTTCTCTAGGGCATGTAGGAGCTCATTTGTCATGCTAACAATGGCTCTCAAGAAAGCTCTGGCTTTGATTCTACTGCTAAAAGATCAAGTTCATGCATCCATGGTCATGGAGCAGGCTCCATGGTCAGTGCCCAGTACCTGCATATTATATTCAAAGGCTTTGTTGGCCTCCGCCACGATCTTCTCTTTGGTCTTCAAATTCAAGTCCAGGGCATTCATTCTGGCTCGGTAGAACTGCTTGAATTGCTGGGCATTGTCCACATGCTCAAACAGGTAGAACTGGGTCCCTTCTCCAGTGCTGGGGAGTTTCAGTGCCCGCTGGGCCACCTTCTTCAGCACCTGGCCTCCTGAAAGGTCCCCCATGTAACGAGTATAAGCATGGGCCACCAGCAGCTCCGGCTCATTCTGCCCTACATAGTGGATCCGATCCACATACTTCTGGGCAGCCTCGGAGCACTTCACCTGCTCCTCCCAGTTTTCACCAAAGAAATACTCCATGTCCTTGATCAGTGCTTCCTTCCGATGTAGCTCCATGGGGAAATACAAGGGGGCGAAGGCTGGGTGGTCTTTGTTTCGGTCCATTTCCTCCTCAAGGGCTGAGTATGTGAAATAAAGTGCGGTAGTGGCCAGCTGTGAGGGTGACGGGAGATTGTGGGAGAGGATTATAAGCCAAGCCAGCAGCTCTAGAACCCACAATGTTTTGTTTTGGTTTTTCGAGACAGGGTTTCCCTGTGTAGCCCTGGCTGTCCTAGAATTCACTCTATAGACCAGGCTGGCCTCAAACTCATAAAGATCTGCCTGCTTCTGCTGCCCTAGTGCTGGAATTAAAGGTGTGTGCCAACGGGGCTGGAGAGATGGCCCAGCAGTTAAGAGCACTGGTTGCTCTTCCAGAGGACCCAGGTTCAATTCCCAACACCCACATGGCAGCTCACAACTGTCTATAATTCTAGTTCCAGGGGATTTGACACCTTCACACCAATGCATTTAAGATAAAGTTTTAAAAAATGTTAAAAAAAAAAAAAAGGGTGTGCACCACCACTTCCTAGCTTTTTTTTTTTTTTTTTGGAACCCACCATGTTTTAAGAGTAACTCAAGACAAAAGCCACTTTGTCCAGTTCCAAAGACTCAACTGTGACCCCCTTTTTATATAGCGAACTACTTGACACACCTAGGAAGCTTCTGTAACTTCTTAAAGACAGTGAATATTTGCAAACATATTTTTGTTAGTTCATTTAGGCTAGGGCAGCCACGGCTTAACACCAGGGAAAAAAATACATGGCTGGGCATGGAGGCACATTACCTTTCATCCCCAGTATTCAGGAAGCTAAGGATGGAGGATCCAGGATTAGAGCCCATTTGGACTATGTAGCCAGACTGTCTCCGAGAAAAAGACCCAGCAGTCTTTCCCTTAGAGTGGTTGGTTGCAGGGCAACTTCCTCAGCCAAGTAAGGCCACCCCACCTTATTAAAGTTTAGAATCCAACCCCATCTGATTGAAGACACAAACCTTAAATAGCTCCTTCTTAATGTTTCCTTTCAAGAAGTCTTTGACAAACTGAGTATTTTCTGCCCGGTCATGTGATTCCTTGGTCCCTTCCTTCAGGAGCTCAGAGAGGTCTGCCATTCTGTAGAGATGAGTTTTATGTGAGAGACAGTAGCCCTTTCCAGTTCTTCAGAAAGCACTAAAGGTCAAAAGTCAGTTTAGACCCCAGATACAGACTAGAAGCTGGAGCTGCTCAGACACCAGTCTGGCATGAACAGGTGAGCTTTGTCAGTGAGCATAGGGCAAGCAGATGTGACAACCTGCCACAAAAACCTCAGGGCATAAAGGTTACTATGGTCTCCCCAAGTCTGTCTGGATCCATGAGTATATATGTTACTAAGCACTAAAATGAATGATGTTTTGGTTTCTGTGGCCACCTAGTGGCTGAAGAAACAAAACTTAATCCAGCCCACCAGGCTGCCTTCCTCCCAAGGAGGGACCAATTCCTCAGGGTGTTGTTACGTGTGGATGGGCCCAGGTGTGGGAAGATGAGACAGTTGGGACAAGGACCAAGATCTTGGTTTTGTATTCTTCCTCCTCCTCCTCTTTTCTTTTTTCTTTCTTTTTTTTTCTTTTTTTTTTTTGGTTTTTCAAGACAGGGTTTGTCTGTAGCCCTGGCTATCCTAGAACTCGGTCTGTAGAACTCGAACAAGAGATCCTCCTGCCTCTGCCTCCCAGTTTCGTATTTAACAGAATCACACAGGCTAAAGTTACATTAATAAATGGACAAGGTAGAAAAGTATGATACAACTCCTGTGTATCTACACAGTCCATCTGTTAAAATGAGAAACTGTTGGTTCTCTTGTGGTCTAGCCTCTACAGTTTGTTTGGTTGTTTTTAAGAGATTAATTTGTACCACCCACATCCTGAGACTTGTTTATTAGCAATTATTTTAAGATATAAGAAATAACTTAGCCAATGACAGGACTCTAATGAGAGGCTAGGAAAAATTCAGGGGAGGGCCCAGTAACTTGAGTCCTAGAGAGATTAGCAGGTAAAGGCATGCCCTAGAGCAGAGTTCAGATTCCACATTTGGTAGGGAGATGACATTGTAAAAGGAACCAGCTTTGCCTCTCATTATTCCTCATTTGCCTAAGTGAAAAACCACTTAGGTTTGGTGGTTTGTTCTTTTTGTTTGATTGTTTTTTGAGACAGGGTCTGTCTATGTAGTCCTGGCTGTACTGGAACTCGCTCTGTAGACTCGCTCTGGCTGGCCTCCAACTCAGAGATCTGCCTGCTTCTGCTGGGATCCAAGGTGCAGCACCACCATGCTTGGTACCACTTGGTTTTTAAGAAGAGAAAAGTAACTACCATGAAACCCTGACTCAGCACTCCCAGCATCTGGCCTGTCTCCTTGGGTAACAGAACAGAGAAAAAAAACCAAAGAGTGGAACAGCCTAGGCTGGACAGGGCCCTGCAGTGCCAACCAAACATCCCAGGGTCTACACAGCTCAGGGCTGATGAGCATGCCCAAGAAGCACCGACAGACTGAACCAGGCATGCAGGCAGGTGGCAGAACAGGTGCTGGGCCCTCCCGATGAGAAGCAGCCAGTTGCTGTCACTCACTTGGTATGGTTTTCCTTCTCTGGGGCCACAGAGTTCTTTTTCTCTGACTCATCTACCCCCTCCGAGGTCTCCACTTCTGAAGTCATCGTTGCTGAGTAAGTAGTTCGTGCTGCCCTCACTCTGGTCCTGTAGAGACACAAGGATTGGTGACTGAATAATGTCTTTTGGCTTTAAGCAAACAACTGAGGAGAAACCCCTGCATCTCAAGATTGTTTTTCACAACAAAGCTCTGCCATTACTGGGACCATTTCAGAATATGGACAGATGTGAAGATGGACAATGGGTTAGGTAACAGAATTATAATGATGCTGAATTTGTTCTTAGGCAATATATACTGGCATTCAGAAGAAACTGACATGCTGTCTGCAACTACTCTCAGCACTTCCTAAGAATGTATGTAGCTATGCATCCATGTGAAGAGAGCAAATGAGGCAAAATGCTGACAGTCTGGGTAAAAGGTGTACAAAAGTTATTTTATTTTATTTTTTGGTTTTTCCAGACAAGGTTTCTCTGTGTAACATCTTTGGCTGTCCTGGAACTCACTCTGTAGACCAGGCTGACCTCAAACTCACAGAGATCTGCCTGCCTCTGCCTCCCGAGTACTGGTTTTAAAGGTGTGTGCCACCACCACCAGGCTACAAAAGTTCCTTGTACTAGTCTTATTGGTTTCTTTTCCTGCATGTTTGAAATTATACACAAATAAAAAGCTACTAAAGCCGGGCGTTGGTGGCGCACACCTTTAATCCCAGCACTCAGGAGGCAGAGCCAGGCGGATCTCTGTGAGTTCGAGGCCAGCCTGGGCTACCAAGTGAGCTCCAGGAGAGGCGCAAAGCTACACAGAGAAACCCTGTCTCGAAAAACCAAAAAAAAAAAAGCTACTAAAGACATAAAAGAAAGCTATGTTTAAAAAAAGTTTCAGGGGCTGGAGAGATGGCTCAGAGGTTAAGAGCTGGCTCTTCTTCCAGAGGTCCTGAGTTCAATTCCCAGGACCCACATGGTGGCTCACAACCATCTGTAATGAGATATGGTGCCCTCTTCTGGCCTGCAGGCAGAACACTGTATACATAATTAATAAATAAATAAATCTTTAAAAAAAAAAAAAGTTTCAGGAGCTCTCAGCTTACTAAACACTGCAAGGCTTCCCACTTGACCACACAGTCCTACCTGTGGGCTACCAGGTGAGAGGAGCAGGAGCAGAGTGTTGGCTGGAGTTTAGTTAAGCCAGGCTGTGCCCAACAGCTCCACTGTAGAAGAGAACAGCTCACCAAACCTGAGACACCGTCAAGGGAGTCACCTAGCAAACTGTCCCCAGTCTATTCTGTACTCTGCTGGGCTGCATGAAATAAGAGCTGGCTGATCAACTCCCATTGCCTACTTCAAGGCTGAACTTTCGTCAGCAAGGGAAATACAATCCCATAATACGGCAATTTCATCATCTCTGGAGACTTGTACTCCAGCAGTACACAAAGGGGGAACTTTCTAGATGAACAGCATGACACAACATCACCAACTAATCAAGGCACTCATAAAGACAGAATTCCAACTCTGGAGCCATAGCTGGCCAAACTGAGCCAAGGAAAAAGAAAATGTACAATTTACTTATTTCCCTTTGAAGAATACTGAGTCCTCAAGATATCTAAAAGCTCCCCTCCCAGAAAGGCTCAGTTACCACATTCAACCAACATAGACTATTGCCAGGGGAGACCACCTGTGTCCATTCTTGTTGCCTAGTCACCATTCCTCAAGGGAGTGGTCATGAAGGGTGATATTAAGAGGCTACGTTGTCCCAGTGGAAACAATTATCTCCAATCTCTGAAAAGCTACAATTCTAAATCTTTTGCTGATTTGTACACTCTAGGATATACTCCTTAAAAATTGCTCGGGGGGGGGGGGGGGGCTGGAGAGATGGCTCAGTGGTTAAGAGTACTGACTGCTCTTCTAGAGGAACCAGGTTGAATTCCCAGCACCCACATGGTGGCTCACAGCTGTATGTAATTTCAGTTCCAGAGGACCAGACACCCATGGGAAAACACCAGTGCACATAAAATAAAAATAAAAAAGTTGCTCATAGCAATCTGTACCATAATAATAAATAGTCATACTACAAAGTAAGAAAATAAATCACACAGTCTAACAGCCAAGGCTTGAGCTACTCAAAGGATGGTAAACAATGGAAAGCTAGCACTTCCCTGACAAGCTGACAAACTGTGATCATGCACAGAATAGTCTACATCTAAAAAAAAAAAAAAAAAAAATCCAACGGGAGGTCATGGTGCTTGCCTTTAATCCCAGCACTTGGGAGGCAGAGGCAGGCAGATCTCTGTGAGTTTGAGACCAGCCTGGTCTACAGAGTCAGTTCCAGGACAAGCCAGGGCTCCACAGAGAAACCCTGTCTTGAAAAAACAAAAACAAAAACAAACAAAAATCAATCCAAACCACTGACTACAACTATATATATAAACAGCAGAGCACTGTACAGGGCCAGGGGTGTGGCTTGCCCAGCAGGGATTACATCATCATATAAGTACATTAAAAATGACAGGGAGGGAATTTGGAAAACTCTTTATTCATAGTTTTTGTTGGACAAATTAGCCAACCGGCTGTTTCGTTTATGTAAAGTAGCACTGTCCTATTGGGAAGAAAGAGGGAAAAGGAAGGAAAGGGTAAAAAGGAAACCCAGAGATAGAAATTGGTTGGTAAACGCAAGCTAGCTAAGATCTGCTCTGAGCTAGTCAACAGGAAATCAGTCCTTGGCCCTTCTGCTACCACAAGTTGCAGCAGAAAGGTCATCTGTGCAGGGGCCTCACAGTGATGGTGGCCACAGCCCACTCCACCCCTCTTAAAAAACAAACAAACCAACCTGCTACTCCATAATTTCCATACTTCCAGCTGTTTTCCCAATCAGCTACTGGTTTTCATTCTAATACCTAATTTGAGTGAAGCAGCAAGTTCCTATCAGAGACTTCCAGCAAGAGGTACCCACACAGCAGATCTAGAACATCTACCTCAAATCTGCTGCTCCTGGTAAAGCACTGTGAAAGCATGAGGACTTTCTGAAATAACAGATGTTATTCAAAGAAACTCTCCTTCATGGAGACTGACTCCAGCAAATTTCACAAGGCCAGGTAATTCAGGGCACTGCTGCCAGGCAGAAATGTAACCTAAGGACTCTATTATGGTCATTTCCCATCTGATGATCTAAAGAATAATAAAGATGTCTGGTATTCATTCTGCACTGAAGGAAAGGAGCAGGTTACTGAGCTCAGGTAACAGAAAAGGAATGGCAGGGTGACCTGCTCCCTGTCATTGGAACAATGCTGCAAGCCTGACTCACTGGGTAGTGACACTCAGCAACAGTGAGTTTATGCCCACAATATGAGTCACTGTTATTATCCCATATACATAGGGAGGTTAAGTGGCTGCTCCTAGCGTTCTTTACCAAGACTTGATCATGCATGAGTCCCTCTTTGAATGGATTTCTGCTGGGCACCAAGGTTCTCACCATCACTGTGAGTCCCCTGCCTGCTTCCTAGAAGGCTGCCTAAGGCTCAAAACTTCACTCTTATATAGAAGTGGTACCATGCTATCCTATATGTGACTGCCCCCAGTTAAACCAGAAGCTTCCTATAGGGCAGATCAAGATTGCCCCAGACTCACATTTATCAGGGTCCAATATCACAGCACAGAAGCCTATGGAGCCTCCAATCTGACTTATAACTATTACAAGGTACACAATGTACTGGGCATATAAGCTAAATGAAAGTTGTGTGTTGGGTGTATAACTGGGTGCCATGACAATAAATTAACCACTATGAGATCTGATTTTTAACTTCAGATCTAGTTCTCTGTTCTCTTTACCTTCCAAGTTTAACTGACAAATAATTATGTATGCTTACTGTGTACAACGTGATCACATTAGCAACCTTAGGAAATGGAAACAGTATTAGGCACCTCTGGATGAGCTTATCAGACCATGCCAGGACAACCAAGAAACATCAGCATAATAAACCTAGTTCCTGAAGGAACCATTTAAAATCCAGCGTTCATGCATGTGTGTGCCTGTTGTCACAGCACTTGAGGAGTGGAGACAAGGGGATTGCTATGAATGCCAAGGCTAGCCTGAGCTACATACAAGACCCTATCTAAAAAAAATACAAAACTGCCAAGGGAGGCGGGGAGAGTAAAATTTAGCATTTTGGCTCAGGGTAAAAATGCTTGAGCATGAGCCTGAAAACCTAAGTTCAATTCCTAGAACTCACAGTGGTGGATAAACCAATTCTCAAAAAGGTGCCTTCTCACCTCCAATCAAGCCTACATTCACCCACACAAGCACACCCCCAAAACTCCTCCCCAAGTAATTAAAGGAACTTTTTAAAAAATTAACTAAATATCAAGGGCCAGTTTTACATCCCATTTAGCAAATGGATGTACAGAGACTATGTGACCTATTTTCTAGATAAGCCACCACCTGGTATTGGAGGGACATGCTGAGTGGATTTGCCAGTATGCTGAAGCTACTTCTGGACTCCTACCTACTGTTAATTATTACTAGAAACCCAGCTTATCTTCAAGAGTGGAAGGGGCAGCTTGACTCCAAATATAGGGCCTGATCTTTAGGGATAAAAATATTTGGGTTTGAGAGATAAGGTCTCCATACCAATTAGTTCTTGGCAGTTTGTGAGTCATAATTTCCTGAAGCTGTGTTTCCTCATCTATTAAACAGGCAAACAAAATTTGCTTTACCCTTTCAAATATGCTGTGACAACTAAAATGAGATACCATACATGAAAATGTTGTATGAAATGCAATGCTGCCTCAAATACTTCTCTCTTATTGAGAAAGTTGGTAAGAATGAACAACTGGGAAAGCTCTGGGGTTCAATCCCCAGCTGGGTTTAGTAAACTGGGTACAATAGCACAAGCCAGCACTTGAGAAGTGGAGATGGGAGATCAGGAGTCATCCCTGGATACAAATGAGTTCAAGGCCAGCCTCAGATACATGACACCCTGTCCCAAACAACACA
Source organism: Peromyscus aztecus (assembly GCA_902168405.1). Taxonomy (NCBI): domain Eukaryota; kingdom Metazoa; phylum Chordata; class Mammalia; order Rodentia; family Cricetidae; genus Peromyscus; species Peromyscus aztecus. The sequence goes on along the minus strand of CABHPQ010153156.1, from coordinate 19,637 downwards.
AAAACTAAGAAAGAGAAGCTGGGTGATTGTGAAACAATCAGGAAGGAAGCATGAGAAATCCAGCCAATTCAGATGATTCTGGACACATACCAGAAAACTCAGCCCTTCTGCAGCAGTGTGAGGAAAAGGCAACATCTGTACTTTTCAAGGTAAGACATGTGACCAAGGCAGGAAAGAAAGCCTACAATACAGGTTCTCCTCAATGCTGGCTCAGCTCAGCTTAGCTGTGTTGGATGTTGGGGACAACAGACAGCAAGATCAGCTCTAATCCAACAAGACATTTGATAACAGGAGCCTCTCAACACTCTAAGGAAAGCACATTATCTAAGAAAACAGTTCGAGTTTCTAGAATAAATGGCCCAAGGTCTCTGAACTCTGGCACTGCTGTTCATTCCTCAGGAAATCTGATACATAAATGTCATGCTTTCTTCATTTTGATTTGTGGACGTTCAATCCCGAGTTCACT
>CABHPQ010153156.1:1513-13081 GCA_902168405.1 Peromyscus aztecus | reverse complement strand
GAGAGAGAGTGAGAGAGAGAGAGAGAGAGAGAGAGAGAGAGGAGAGACACTAAACTCGAGTCATTCAGAATGTAAGAGATTCCTCCTGTGTCCCCAACTAATTTTCACTGGTTCATGCAGGTGAGAGTTAGTGTGGTATTACCATGGACTACAGGCTACCAAAGGTAGCTACAGAAACCGAGGGTATGCATAATAACCGTGAAGGTATTACACAGCTTGTTGTTTCAGGATGAAAATATGACCCCATGATTTCAGAGACATAAATGCTTAAACATCCATTTAAAGAGCTGGGAGCTCAGGAGACTATTCAGTGGGTAAAAATCAATTAAAAAAAAAAAAACAAAAAAACAAAAAAACCCTCCATTCAGATCCACATGACTCACATAAAAACAATGGCACTCTGTAACCTCAATTCTGAGAGAATGGGGAGAAAGGCAGATCCCTGGAGCTCATTGACCAGCCAGCCTAGCCAAATCAATAAGCAACAAGTTTAGTCAGAATATCTGTTTCAAAAACTAAGGTGGGAATGGATGGTGGTGGAGCACACCTTTAATCCCCTGAGGCAGAGACAGGCAGAACTGTGAGTTTGAGGCCAGCCTGGTCTACAGAGTGAGTTCCATGACAGCCAGGGCTATTACACAGAAACCCTGATCCTGTTTCAAAAAAAACAAAGGAAAATAAAAACAAAACACAACTAAGGTGGAGAAGTGTAGTGAAGTTCCAACCCCCTTTGAGGCTTCGGTAAACTGTCATGCCTACAAGGCGGGGCCAAGAGAGTACCCTAAAGACCCGAGATCCAGATGCGCCCCTCTCTTGGTTCCTGGACCCTGGACACTGGAGGTAGACCGAGCAGAATTCTCCAGAGAACACCGCCAGACCGCGCTACACCTTTCCCAGACCCTGTAAACTATCCCTTCACTTGTAATTACCCCACAAAATAAACCTCCCTTTTAACTACGTGGAGTGGCCATAATAATTTCACCAATAGAGAAGGAATAAGCAAAATACTCAGTGTTGACCTCTGGTCTCCAACATGCACATACACACACACACACAAAGATTGAGAGCTGCTACTTCCTGTCCCTCAGAAGCTTACCTTGGCTCATTTAGGTTACACAATCCAAGATGATTGTCCTTGGTAAGGCCTGCTTTTTTAAGAGGGCAACTCAGGTGGTCCCAAAGGGGGAGGTGGCACACCCCAACACTTGGTGCCTGGGGAGAAGCAGCCAGACCTATCAGGCCTTGGTGGACAATCAAGTAAGAGACTCTGGGGGCATTCCTACACTAGAGGTCACAATAGGGTCTTCACATCTCTATAGCACTAGTTACCATGGCAATTGAAACAGAAGATTTAGTTACAAGAATCTGTGTGCCAGACTGGCGGTGGTGGCACATGCCTTTAATCCCAGCACTCAGGAGACAGAGGCAGGGGATCTCTGGGTTTGAGGACAGTCTGGTCTACAGAGTGAGTTCCAGGGCAGCCAGGGCTACACAGAGAAACCTTGTCTCAAAAAAAAAAAATAAAAAAAATAAAAACAAACAAACAAGAATCTGTGTGTCAATTGTATACTGATTATTTAAAAATCTAAGCAGTCCTACCTACTTCTAAAAATGTATGCTGATGGGGCTGGAGAGATGCCTGGCGAGTGATTAAGAGCACTTGCTCCCCCTTCCAGAGGACTGGGGTTCAACTCCCAATACCCTCCTGGTGGTTCACAACCACCTGGAACTCCAGTTCCAGGGGATCCAATGCCCTCTTCTGAATCCTTCAGGCACCAGGAATGTAAGAGGTGCATATACAGGCAAAACACACATAAAATTGAAAAATGACTAAATCTATTAAGAAATAAAAAAAAAGAAAGAAAAGAAAATGTATGCTGCTTGGAAAGTGTAAGAGGAATGGGGGAAATAAAACAATACAAGTTTTATTGTTTCACACAGCTTTGCATCTGTGGTAGTAGAGAATAAAGAACAGCTGACGGATTGAGAGTAAAAGGGCTGAATTTCTTAGCGCAGCCTGTACTTGAACTGTCAGAGGAACTGGACATCCAACTTATGTTTTCACTTCCTACCTTAATAAGCAAGGCACCAGGAGTCCCTAGGAGGGGTCCTCAACTGGGTTCTCTTATCAAATAGGGGCTGATTTACATATGGACAACTGTCTCATAGGAAGAGCCACACACCTACATATAGACTCATGAAGCTTTGTGTTTGCTAAGAAGCCTCCCAGGGGCTGAAGAGATGGCTCAGCAACTAAGAGCACATGCTGCTCTTGGTAAGGAACTGAATTCAGATTCAAACACCCATGTTGGGTGACTCACAACTCTAGCTCCTGGGGATCTGACACCCTCTTCTGGCCTCTTCAGGCACTGTACAAACACACCCAGACACACATACACATAATTAAAAATAAAAAAGTATTTTTAAAAAGACTCTCAGATACAGACCAATATACAGGGATGAACTTTAATCCAATCAAACTTTTATTTTTGTTGAGGATCGAACCCCGAACCTCACACATACAAGGCAAGCATTCTACCAAATGATCTATATCCTCAACAAAACTTATTTAAGATAAATTCATAATCATTCATAAATTTCACTGTAACATACCTCATAGTCATATTTAAAAGGAAAGAAATAATAGTGACACAGCGATTACTTAGCAGAAGAACCTTCAATTAGATTTCTATGAAAGTTTTCTAGACATTTCAGCTCCTCAATGATACTTTCCAGGATTGAGGGAAAGAGGTAACAGGCTGCTGCCTTGAATTATTTGATCTATACCAGAAATTTCCAGAGTTGTGTTACTTTCCACAGATTCTCTCCAACCCAACAATCATTTGCTGTTTACATGAATGCAGTATATGACTATTCATTTAGATACACATTTCAGTATCATTCTACATTATCCTATGATCTGAAGATGGAATCTCTCCACGTGAAAGTTTCTAGAAAATGAGTACACCAAATCTAATAGCAGGTATATGCCAAGACATCCTCCCTGCATAGTAGTCCATCATGTGTGCTGTTACAACACAGAAGAAGCTGAAATGGGGTACTGAGTGATGATCTCTAGAGCCTCACCACTAGTAAGCACTCAATGAAAGCTAAAATCAGCCAGCCAACTGAGAAGTCTCTTGGCTATGCAGAGGACAAGAGGCAGCAGCACGTGGGTGTGGCAGTGGTTAAAGCACTGGCTTTCAATGCTCACAACCAGGAGCAAACCCTGGTTCTACCACATACCAGCTAAGTTACTCGGGAACAGCTACTTAATTTCTCTGAGTTTATACTCTTTGTAGTAACAATTCTGCAAGGTAGTTATAAGAAATTAATGAGTTCTAAAACTGTCAAGCTGCAAGACATGACTACACACACCTGTAATTCCAAAATCACAATGTTGACACAGAAAGATAGGAGTCTGAGGCCAGCTGGACTGTCTCAAAACAAGCTAGATGTGGTAGTGCACAGCTGTAATCCCAGCAGTCAAGAGGACTGCCACAAATTTGAGGCCAGCCTAGTCTACATAGTGTGTTCCAGGCCAGACAGGGCTACATAGCAAGACCCTATCTCAAAAACAACAAACAAAAAGAGGGGGATATGCTGGGGTAAAAGGGAAGTAGGTATGATCAAAAGTACATATTGTGTACATATATAAGTGACAGAATGGTGGTTCAGGTATGTAATCCTAGCTAAGAGCCTGGCATCGAATAGAAGATTTTACTAATTTATAAACACATTAGGCTTTTACATTCCACATACACTGTCATCCTTAAATCTCTTTCAGTCCCAGCCCCAGGTTACGCTTTGAACAATTTAAACAGAGACAAGAGAATGCAAGTCTGGCCACTCGGACAGATGGGAGATTGACAAAGCAAAGATACTACCAGAATTATATCTTGATATTGACAGAATTATTTCTTAAGTACACCAGTGTTAGAAAAAAAGAGAGGGGACGGGGGCGGGAGGATTAAAAAGTATGCCAGCATTGTTCTTTCTGGAGTTGTTACTCAGGTTTATCTTGCCCAGTCGGCAGAATTATATTTTTCCTGATAAGAGCTCAGGAGACTTAATGGCAGACCAGGCCTTGATGATGGTTGTGGCCCCGTGCTGGCCCCCTTGAGCTATCCCTGAACATGTTCTTTGATATGAGGGTGGGCCTAATGGCTGGTTTTAAGTCAGTAACCCTAAGCTTCAACTATGGTACAAAATTTTCTAATAGTTTCTAACAAACCTGGTCAGTACACTACTTATCTTCCAGGAGGCAATAATGCTCCTTTAGCTAAATTATTTGTGTAATTTAATATTTCCTAAGCAAGTTTATTAGTAAGTCCTTTATAACATCAATCTTACTACAAGTTTCTCCTGCATATGTTATGATGCATACACCTAATCCAGAGTTTGTTAAATAAAATGACTCCCAGAATTAAGAGCTATTCTCAAAAGTGAGGCATGCTCAAGGAGCTGATGACAGAGGACAACGAATGAATAACCAGATGAATCCCAGAGAGGCTAAAGAGATGGCTCAGCAGTTCAGAGAGCTTGCTGCTCTCCCAGAGAACCCAAGAAAGTTTCCTAGCACTCACATAAGGCCTGCAACTCCAGCTCCAGTGAATTAAACACTTTTCTGGCCTCTGTGGGCACCTGCACAGATATCACATACATGTACACAAACTCACATACATACAAATAAATAAAATCTAATTACAGAAATAAAGAAAACAGCTAGCTAGAGAGTAAGACTGTTAGTTTATGACACAATATCACTATGTAATCCAGACTGTCCTAGAATTTACTAACCTCTTGCTTCAGCCATCCAACTGATGGAATTATAGGTATACAACACCATGCCCTATGAAAATAAGCATTTTTAAAATTTGTTTTCTTTTGGAGTAAGCATTTTTTTAGTCACATTTTAATAGTAGAAACTCCTATCAAGGGGTAGTAGGGATAAGACCGGCCTTGGGAGTATCAGGCATGCAGTGCTTTCTGCTCACTATCCAAAGGAGAAATATTGAGTGACATTGGTTTTTAAATAGGTTCCCTCACTTTCAACAGATAAGGACACAGTTAGCACCCTTGGCCTTTGAATTCTGTGTTAAGGTCTTTGAAAGTCTGAGAACATAAGTCCCTCTAGGTTTGTTTTGTTTTGGAAGTGCTAGAGACCAAAACCATAACCTCAGGGCATAATAGGCAAGCACTCTGCTAGCAAGTTATACCCCCACTTCACCTTTTAAAGACAAATAAATAAACAAATAAACAAAATGGCTGGGAATACAATCCAATAGTAGAATGCTTGCCTAGTGGAGTTAGAGAGATGGCTCAGTGGGTAAAGCACTTGCTGTGTAAGCATGAAGACCTACGATTCCCCAGGACCCACATAAAAGCTGGCCATGGTGGCACACACCTGCAGTCCCAGTGCTAGGGGAGGAGATACAGAGGTGGACTGTATAATGAGCCTGCAGCAGAGCCCCAACTGCAAGCTCTGGTTCAGTGAGACTCTGACAAAACCCAAGAGGGGAAAAGCAACCTAGAGAAGATACCTGAAGTTGACCTCTGGTCTCCACATGGACATGCAAACACACTCACACATACACAAGATATGGACTAATACAGGAAAATTTAAAAAACAACAACAACAAACACCTTTTGTTCTTTGACTTTGTAACTCTGGTTTGTCCTGGAACTCACTATGCAAAATAGGCTGGTCTTGAACTCAGACCCGACTCCCTTTACCTCCCAAGTACTAGGATTAAAGGCAGTGCCACTATAGGAATAAAAAAAGAAAAATAGTGTTCCCCATGAGTGTCTCCAGGGGAGTTAAGAGACAGAGACAAAGGTAGAGGCAAAGTTAAAAAAAGAAAAATTCAGCTGTGTTTCCGCGGCACACACTTTTCATCCTAGCAGAGGCAGGTGAATCTCTGAGTTCAAGGCCAGCCTGATCTATACAGAACAAGTTCCAGGACAGCCAGGGCTATGCAGAGACCCTGTCTCAAAAACAAAACAAGAAAATAAAAAATTAGGGGGCGGGGAGGGTTTCTCTGTGGGCAGCCTTGGCTGTCCTAGAACTTACTCTGTAGCCCAGGCTTAGATTTGTTTATTTAAAGTGTATTGAATGTTGTGCTTGTATGCATTTATATACCATGTGCATACCGGGTGACCTCAGTGGTCAGAAGTAGGGATCAGATCTGGAACTAGAATTATAAATGGTTGTGAGCCACCATATGAGTACTGGGAATTGAACCTAGGTCTTCTTTCTGCATGAACATTTCTTGCTCTTAACCATTGAGCCAACTCTCCAGCCACCAGGAGCAAATTTTTAACAATCATGGTAACAAATGCTTCTCAGTCTCCATCAGACACTCCCTCTTGTCTAGATCAGCTTAAAAACACAAATCCTTTTCCGATCAGTTGCCAAGATGGCTGAAGTGGAGAAGAAAAAGCAGACCTTCCACAAGTTCATCTACCATGGCGTGGACATGAACCAACTGCTGGACATGTCCTACGAGCAGCTGATGAACTTGTACAGAGCCCGAAAGAGGCAGCCCCTGACACCTGAACAGTACCTGCAGCAGAAGCAGCACTTACTACTCAAGCACCTGAAAAAAGCCAAGGAGGCGGTGCCACTCATGGAGAAGCCCATGGGTGTTAAAGACCCATGGGGTTAACAACACACCTGTTTGAAATGGTAGGCAGCATGGTGGGCATGTATAACAGCAAGATCTTCAACCAGGTAGAAATCAAACCAGAGATGATTGGCCACTACCTGAGGGAGTTCTTCTTCATGTAGAAGGCTGTGAAGCATGGCCAGCCTGGTAAGGGTGCCATTCACCCCTCCCACTTCATCCCTCTCAAGTAACGATGGCCAATAAAGACTCATGTTTAGTCCCTGGGGAGAGGATGGGGAGACAGACAGACCCAAATCCTTTTGTCCTCTCAATTGTCCAGAGCTTGGACTTCACAGCAGCAGGGTCTTTTCTCATTTGTTCCTTCAAGAACGGAGCCAACCACAAGAAGGAAAAACCAATATAACTGTATAATAAATTCACATTTTTGCTTTTTTTGGGGGGGGGTTTTGTTTTGTTTTGTTTTTCCAAGACAGGGTTTCTCTGTGTAGTTTTGGTGCCTGTCCTGGACCTTGTTCTGTAGACCAGGCTGGCCTCGAACTCAAGAGATCCACCTGCTCTGCCTCCTGAGTGCTAGGATTAAAGGTGTAGGCCACCGCCACCCGGCACAAATTCACATTTTAGAATACTATGTCAAGACATTAAGTATTAGCACAAAGAAAAAAAATCAATAGCCATAATTTGCTGAAAAGCAAACACAAAAGTCTGAGTGTGGATGTAATTCAGTTGAACAGGTAGAAAGACACAACTGTTCATTTCTGAGGAAGGTCATTTGCCAAAAATAACCATCTGCCATTTTTCATTGTGCTGAGAATCAGATGAAGGTCCCTTGGCCTAAATATTGCCATTTTGACTCCAGACTCCATTTTATCTGTAGGGTGAAACAAAGTTCACGTTCCCAAGCCCTCAAGAGAGCTGGGGAACTTCCAATAGCTGACCCACCTCCTCTTTAAACAATAGAAATACTGTTATGCATCTTTAGTTCTCTCATAACATTGTGACTGTTCCTAACAACAAAAAGAACCAATGAATCTAACTGGTTAGACTGAAAAGCTTACATTCTATGTTGGTTGACAATGATGGAATACATAGGGCAATCTTTGAATCCTGATTTGTGGAAACTATAACAGTAACTTGGCACAGATGTTCGTAGCTTTCATGCTTAAAAGCTCAAATTCTCTGGCTCAGAGTGGCAGTTTAGCTCCTGAGTCTGTTCTGTGGCCCTGATCCATCAGCAGTGGTGTGTGATTTTCTTGGCTCTAAGAGGATCCCTTTACAAAATAACCAAAAACAAAAACAAAAACAAACAAACTAACCAAACAAACAAACAAAACAAAACAAAACAAAAAAATCCACCCTGGTTCTGATACTTTGGTTTTGACCAGTTTGTCACAGGGCTCCTAAATCCCTTAGAGTTTCCCAGATAGGAGGAGCATCTTTTATTCCAAGGCAGTGCCTCTACCTGTACTCCTGGACAGCTTCAGAACTTTCCAGTGAAAATAATCACTGGATTAAAGTGGATACTTCAGTCCTAATCCCAGACCTCTCTGGAGAGAAAAGAGGTAAAGCTGAAATGATATGACAATGGTTACTGGTATAATCAATCATGTATACAGAAAAATTCAAAGAGAATGGGCAGATTAGCTACTAGAAAGAGTAAATTGTAGCTAGGTGGCAGCGGTGCACGCCTTTAACCCCAGCACTCAGAAGGCAGAAGCAGGTGGAGCTGAGTTCAAGGCCAGCCTGGTCTACAGAGCAAGTTCCAGGACAACCAGAGCTACACAGAGAAACCTTGTCTGGGGAGTGGGAGGGAAGCTGAAATTTCAGAGAGGACATGGTGTTAGGATTCTGTACATGTGCAGCTCGGGGTCTTGTCTGGTGCCTTACGTCATCAGCGGGCAACTACGTACCGCCTTAAAAAGCCAGATACGGTCTGTCTGTCTCTCAGTCTCTCTCTCCTTCTCTCCCTCTCTCCCTCCCTCCCTCCCTCCCTCTGCCCCTCCCTCCGCTTCTCTTCCTGTGTTTCCTCTCTCTGTTCCTGCTCTGTTCCCTCTGCCAGGCCTGGCTTCTCCCTCCTATCCCCTCTTCTTTCTAATGAAGCCCATTCTAACTCTGTTAGCCAAGGCCCGTGACTTTTCAGTCAACCAACCAGCGCCGTTCATCCTTTCACATGGACACTCAAAGTCACTGCCTGCATGCTATGCATTTCATTCATCTAGTTGTTCACCCACATTCTTTTATGTGTTTACATGTGCATGTAGGTGTATGTATAAGTGTATGGACATGTGTATGGACATGTGTAGGCCAGAGGTTGGTATAAAGTGTCTTTTTTTTGAGACAGGGTCTCTCACTCAGCCTGGAACTCACGGATTTGGCTAGACTGGCTGGCCGGCCAGCAAACTCCAGCAATCTGCCTACCTCCACCTCTCCAGCACTGGTACTGTAGATGTGTGCTGCCATGTGAGCTTTTTACTTTTATTTTTTTAAGATGGGGATGGGGAGGCTAGAGAGATGGCTCAGCGGTTAAGAGCACTGGCTGCTCTTCCAGAGGACTGGGGTTCAATTCCCAGCACACACATGGCAGCTCACAACTATCTGTAACTATAATTCCAGGGGATCCAACACTCTCACACAGACATGAATGTAGACAAAACACCAGTGCACATAAAATAAAATTAAATAAAAATCAGAAAAAAAAAAAAGGTTGTGTGCCTGTATATCTGTGTGTATGTGTACAAGCATGCAGGTATCTGTGGAGGCCAAAAGAGGGCATCAAATCCTGTGGAGCTGAAGTTACAGGGAGCTGTGAGCCACCCACTATGTGTGCTGGGAACCTAACTCCAGTCCTTTCCAAGAGCAGTAGGTTCTCTTAACTTCTGATCCATCTCTCCAACCCTTTTACTAGCTTTTTACATACATGTTAGAGATCAGAAATCAGACTTTCCTGGCATCCCCTTCTCAGTCCCATGTACATCTTTTTAAATAATCATTATAACTTTTAAATAGGTCAATGTAAGGGGATGAAAAATAGCTCTGTGGTTAAGAGCATTGGCTGTTCCAGAGGATCCAGGTTTGATTCCCAGTGCCCACATGGTGGTTCACAACCATCTGTAACTCCAGTTCCAGGAGAACTGAAGCCCTCTTCTGGCCTCTAGGCATGCACATATACTCATGCAGGCAAAACACTCAACCACATTAAAAACAAAAACAAATTTAAAACAGCTGGCATGGTGGTGCATGCCTTTAAATCCCAGCACTTGAAAGTCAGAGGCAGGTGGATCTGAGGCCAGCCTGGTCTACAGAGTGAGTTCCAGGACAGCCAGTGCTACACAGAAAAACCCTGTCTCAAAAAACTAAACAAAACAAACAAAAAAACCAGAAAGTCATCAGAGCAAGGAAAATATAACATTTCAGAATTTTAGTGAAGATAATAAATATCTAAGTGTATAACAGAAGAATGGAGGGGTTTTCAGGTACTTTGCTTACTAATGGAATACTTGCTATATTAGGCAAAGACAAGACTGGCTCAACCCTGGCCTTCCAACGGTAAAAGCGGAGAAGGCAGAGAACGTAGCTCAGCAGTGAGTGCTTGCCTAACATACATAAGGCCCTGGATTCAACCCCTACAATCACAAGGAATAAAAAGAAAAAGAGCATCCAGCCATGGTAGCCCACGCCTTCAATTCCAGCACCTGAGAGGCGGAGGTAGGTGAATTTCTGTGAGTTTGAGGTCAGCCTGGTCTACAGAGCGAGTTCCAGGACAGCCAGAGCTACATAGAGAAATCCTGTCTCAAAAAAAAAAAAAAAAAGAGAGAGAGAGAGACAGAGAGACAGAAAAAAAAAAAAAAGAGCAAAGGAAAAAGGAAAAAAAAAGATGTGAACATTAAGCCTGGTGGCACAGGCCTGTAATCCCAGCTACTCAGGAGGCAGTGGTAAGGAAAATTCAAGGCCTACCTGAGCTATATAGGAAGTTCAAAGCCAGTCTCGATAATGTAGTGAGAAGCTATGTCAAAATAAAATGATGATAAGGTGCGCATGGGGAAGGGAACACACCTGTGATGCCAGCATTTGAAAGGCTAAAGTAGGACCGCTGCAAGTGTGAGACCACCCTGGACTACATACAATACCAGCCAGAACTATATAACAAGATTCTACATAAAAAAATTAATTTTAAAAATTAAAAAAAAAAATTTAAGCCGGGCGGTGGTGGCGCACGCCTTTAATCCCAGCACTGGGAGGCAGAGGCAGGCGGATCTCTGTGAGTTCGAGGCCAGCCTGGGCTACAGAGAGTTCCAGGAAAGGTGCAAAGCTACACAGAGAAACCCTGTCTCGAAAAACCAAAAAATAAATAAATAAGTCAAGCATTGGACACATGCCTGTAACCCCCACACGCAAACTGCTCAGAAGGAGTGTCAACATGAATTCAAAGTGAGTCTGAACCTACATAGTACCTATCTGTCTTAAAAAACAAAAATAGAAAAAAGTACTTTGGGATCTCAGGTAAATGCGGGAGTGAATATGAACTACAGTACAACCAGTGTCCTAAACTAAAAAAATCTCAAGAAGAAAAGCAGAAGCCGGGAGTATTCAGATAAGCTAGGGGCAAGGCAGCAGCAGCCTCATTGTGCTGTTCTTCCCTAATGCCCTTTTCAAGTTACTAAGAACTATGTCAATAATTAGGCTCATGATACTCTTGGCAGGGAAATAAATCCATCCATGTGACAAAAAGTTAATTTTCCCCCTAGGCAGAAAGAAGGTAACATCTGCTTGGTTGGCTTCTTGCACACAAACTGACAACAATTAATACCCAACAACCATCCTTTTCGTTCCTCTTCTGCTGTTACTTTGCTCATTTGTCCATTAACTTAGCTCTGTAAATCTTCCAGTTCATTCCCTTCTCCACTCAGCCTGTGGTTTATTCCAGAGGACTAACCAAGAATCA
>CABHPQ010153154.1:0-12895 GCA_902168405.1 Peromyscus aztecus | reverse complement strand
CAACACAGAAAACAGGCAGATTTAAGAGAGAGTGAAGAGGTGTGGACACCCTGAGGGCAGACCTCGTGTTTTCAGTCCAGTAAGTAAGGAGCTCAGACGTCACCACTCCGTCTCAGCAAGAAACAAGCCGAACAAACGAATACATCAAAGCTCTTAGATCCAGCAGGGAAGTGAGGCCACACCACACATGCCTGTCCTCAGAGCTGGAGAAGCAAGAGGAACTTCACCCGAGCAGAAGCCTCTGCAGGGTCCAGTGCTGGGCAGGAAAGCCCTACACCACAGATGACAAGCTGCTGAAGGCACAACGCAGGCCACCTCAGAGTCAAGCTCGGGGGACCCAGGCACGGAGACAGGGGCATGTGTGCTACCCTTCCTCACAGCGAGTAACACAGAAAAATCCCTTCATGCTTCTGCGGGGGCAGAGGGAGGCGGGGACAGGAGCCAATCTGAAATACACCAGGGTACTCTGTGAACAGTGCCTGCCTCAGGAGAAACCATTTTACCAGAGCATAACCTGCTCTACAAAAAGGAGCTGCCCGGCTCCGGTTCCTCACTGTTCTGCATGGGCAATGGGAAGCACATACCTGAAGCCCTTTCTAGCAGCCCGGCCCAACCAACAGAGGAGGACACCTGAGAAATACTGATGAATGTCAGAGTCCAGGGCACAGGCTAATCACAGATCCATAGACTGCCCCTAGACATACTTTGCCACTACGTTATGAAAGACTTACTTACATAGCTCCTTCCACCCAAGACATCATATACCACCTTTAACCAAAAATTATAAAGTATACTAAAAGGCAAGCAATAGTTTGAAGAGAATAAGCATGAAAACTAGTGTCAGATGGTAGAAAGCCAGGATTATCAAAGTATGAAACTTAAAAAATAGTAATCCAAGTGAAGAATTAATCACCTTAAATGTCAATGGTCTGAACACACTAACTAGCTGGCATGGTGACATTCATCTGCAATCCCAGCAGTTGAGAAGCTGAGGCAGGAGGATTGTAAGTTTGGGGCCAGGCTGGGTTACACAGGAAGACCCTGTCTCAAAGATAAATAAATAAACAAACAAACCAAAAGGCCAAGCTTATACAAAATAAGACCCAACTATATGCTGTACACAAGAAATCCACTTTAAATATAGAAACACTTTATAGATAAAAAGTAAAGGAGGGAGGAGAAGACACCAATTTAACCCCAAGCAAAAGAAAGTGGACTGGGGAGATGCCTCTGTGGTTAAAGTTCTTGACATACAAGCAGGGACCAGAGTCCAGGTCCCCAGAACCCATGTAAATGCAGGGTAATCATGGTGGCCTATCTGTAATTCCAGCTTCAGAGGGCAGAGACTAGAGATCCCAAGAACTAAAAGCACTTTGAGTTACATGAAAATACAACTTAAAAAAAAACAAAACAAAACAAAAGCCCAAGGGACGCAGTGAGAGCGGAGGAGCTTTGAGGTGAATTCTCAGCACTGAATCGAGAACCCAGGGCAGGCGCGATGGCTCAGCGGCTGAGAGCACCCGCTGCTCTTCCAGAGGACCAGGTCCAGCTCCCAGCACCGAGTTCACATGTGAAACAGCTGTGTTATGTCCAGCAAAGACTCCTTCCCTGCAGACGGCTACTCCCTGTATTGCTCACAAATCTCCTGTCTCCTGTTCTGTAATGACCCCCGAGCTGTGGGGGAGAGTGTATGGTATAGATGTCCCAGTTGAGAGCTGAGTACTCCAGTCTTTTAACCCTTCTCTTTCCATTATTCCCTTGGCCTCTCCAAACCACCTATACCCTAGCCCTTCCCTTGAGATCCTCCATGCCCTAGTTATTTCCATCTGTCAAACTGACACAGCCCAGAGCTATGAGGGAGTCCAGCTGGGGGAGTGCCTTGACTAGATGAGCCCATGCAGACACGGTGGAAGGGCCTAGCCCACTCTGGGCAGTGCCATCACTAGGTAGGTCAGCCTGGGCTGTCGAAAGCAGGCTGAGCAAGCCAGAGAAGACAAGCAGGTAAGCAGCTTTCCTCCATGGGTTCTGCTTCGGTTCCTGCTTGAGTTCCTGCTCTGATTTCCCTCGATGATGGATGTAAGCTGAATCAAGGCTATCAAACCCTTTCCTCCCCAAGTTGCTTTGGTCATGGTGTTCTGTCACAGTACCAGAAGGTTACTAACAACCCATGGCCCCTTACTAGTTTCCTGAGTTCTATGGGCACTCCAACTTAAGCATGCACCTAAAGCATCCACATACAGTAGGAAGCACGTATCATTTGTCTTTCTGGGTCTGGGTTGCAACACTCAAAATTATTTCCAGCTCCATCCATTACCTGGGAATTCCATAATTCATTTTCCTTCACAGCTAAATAATATCCCACTGTATATATGCACATTTTCATTATCCACTATTGTCAGAAGGATATCTAGGCTGTTTCCATTACCTGGTTATTGTGAATAATGCAGAATGAACATGAGTGAGAAAGTATCTCTGTGGCCGAATATCATCCTTCGGGAGCATGCTGAGGAGTGGTGGAGCTGGATCACATGGTACATCTACTTCTAGCTTTGGGGGAAACCTCCACACTGATCTGCACAGTGGCTGCACCAGTTTGACCTTCCACTAATAGTAAGTGTTCCCCTTCCCCCATATCCACACCACCATTTGCTGTCAACTGTTTCCTGTTGTTTTAATCTTAGCTATTCTGCCTGGGCTGAATCTCAAAGAAATCTCAAAGTGCTTCTAATAGAAAGATTCTGAACATTTAAACAAATATTTCTCAGCCATTTGTATTTCGGCTTCTGAGAATTCTCTGTATAGTTCCATGCTCCAAATTTTAATTGTTGTTGTGGTTTTTTTTTTTTTTTCTGGTTTGTTTGTTGCTTAGGTTTTGTGTTTTATCTTCTTTTTGTTTATTTTTTGAGGTTGGCTGTTTGGTTTGGTTTGTCTATTCTATATACTAGCCCTCTGTCAGATGTATAGATGGAAAAGTTTTCCCCCCAATTCTATAGCTGTCTCTTTACTCAAATGATGCCCTTTTGCTGTATGAAGCTGTTTAGTTTCATGAGGCTCCATTTGTCAAATGTTAATCTTAATACCTGTGCTGCAGGGGTCCTGCTTAGAAAATCCTTTCTCGAGTCGGTACACTGAAGCACAGTCCCTGCTTCCTCCTCTATCCCATTCAAGCTATCAGGTCATATGTTGAGGTCCTCGATCCTTTTGGAGTTGAGTTTTGTGCAGAGAGATGGGGATCTAGTTCATTCTTCTACATGCAAGCTATCCAGTTTGAAGAGCATCGTTTGTTAAGGATGCTGCTGCGGTGTTCTGAATGAGAATCCCCCACAGGCTCAAATGTCTGCATGTCTGCTTCCCAGCTGGCAGACTGCTGAGGATGGACTAGGAGGTCTTGGAGAAGGTGTATGACCAGGTGTGGGCTTTAAGGTTTCAAGCCCACACCAGGCCCAGTCTCTGTCACTGTCTCTCTCTCCCCGTCCCCCTCTGTCTTGCTAATCGGGATGTAAGCTTTTAGCTACTGCTCTTGCACCATGCCTGCCCACCACCACACTTTCCGCCATGATGGTCACAGACTAGCCCTCTGAAACTGTAGCTTCCTTTTAAGTTGCCTTGGCCATGGTATCCCTTCACAGCAACAGAAGAGTGACTAAGACAGTTGTTTTTTTCTCTGAGTATACTTTTTTGCTTCTTTGTCAAAATCAGGTGGCTGTAGGAGTGTGGGCTTTTATCTAGGCCCTCGTTTCTATCTCATTTATCAAATGTGTTTGTTTCAATGCCAGAACCATGCTGGTTTTATTACTATTGCTCTGAAGTATAACCTGAAATCAGAGATGGTGAGCCTTCAGCAGGGTTTGTATTGTTCAGGATGGTTTTGGCTACCCTGGGTCATGTGGACCTTAAGATTTTTTTTTCAATTTCTATGAAGAACTGTGTTGGGATTTTGATGGGGATTATATTCAATCTGTAGATTGCTCTCAGTACCATGACCATTTTAATATTAATCCACAATTTTAATCCACAATTCATGAGCATGGAAGATGTTTCCATCTTCTGGTATTTCTTCGGTGTCCTAAAGTGTTCACTGTACGAGTCTTTCAGTTTCTTGGATAGATTTATTCCAAGGTTTTGGAGGATTTTTTTGGGGGGGGAGCAGGGTATTGTGAATAATCACGTGTCCCTGATTTCTTTCTCCGTGTTTGCTGTTGGCATATAGGAAGCTACTGACTTTTTTTTTGTGTGTGTTAATTCTATATCCTGATACTTTTTTGAGTGTGTTTATCAGCTATGAATAAGGATTTTTATGTTTTCCTTTCCTATTCGCTTCTCCCTTTTTATCTCTCCTTTCTTATTGCTCTAGCTAAGAATACAAGCACTATATTGAACAGGAGAGGAGAGAGGGAACATTCTTGTCTTGTTCCTAATTTTAGGGGAAATATTCCATCTAGTTTGATGTTGGCTGTGGGCTTTTATCATACCCTTTATTATGTTGAGATATGTCCCCTGTATTCCCAGATTCTCTAGAATTCTTACTATGAAGGGATGTTGGAGTTTGTCAAAGGCCTTTTCTTCATGCAATGAGACAATCATGTGGTTTCTGTACTTGAATCAATTTATGTTCAAGATAACATTTATTAATTACTGTTGAACCATCCCTGTATCTCTGGGATGAAGTTGACTTGATTGTGGTAGATGATATTTTTGATGTGTTCTTGAATTTGGTTTGTAAGTATTTTATTGAGAATTTTTATGTCTATATTCATTAAGGAGAGTGGCCTATATTTTTTTTTTTTTTCTGGATCTTTGTCTAGTATTGATTCTAAGTTTATGTGGAGAGGAGAAAGACCCAGAATAACACAGACTCCTCACCAAAGACTTACAGACGCCAAGCAAGCCATGAAAAGGTGTTTATACTCTTAAGAAACTGCAAACTGGGGGACGGGAAGAAGGTTCAGTCAGCCAAGTGCTTGTCACAGCAGTACAAGGACCGGGGTTCGGATCCCAGCACCTGCATTAAAAACAGTGCACACCTGTCATCCCAGCACCAGGGGGGTGGAGGCAGGAGGATCCCTGGAGCTCACTGGCCAGCCACTCTGGCCAATCAGTGAATTACAGGCTCAGTAAGTGACCCTGTCTCAAAACTAATGTGGAGAAACTATTGAGGAAGATTCCTGACATCAACCCCTGGCCTCTCCATACATGTGCATACAAACTCACTCATGTGTGCACCCATCCACATGTATAAGAAATGACAAGTTAAAATGTGGTATCACTTCACAACAATCAGAATGCCTGGCATCCAAACCAAAGATAGGCAACGACAGAGACCCATGCTCACTGCTCGCAAAATGCAGACTAGTACGGCCACTTTCCGAAACAGTTTGGCAATTTCTTATAAGACTATAAACATTCCTTTGCCATAAGATCCAACAATGTACTTCAGTTTTACCCAATGGCATAAAAACTTACGTGCACATAAAAAACTACGTATGACATTTACAGTGCCTTCATGCCTAACTTCCAAAATGTAGACACAACCAAGATGTCCTTCAGTCTTGAGTGGAGGAATTGGTACAGCCAGACAACAGAACAGAACTCCATGCTAAAAAGAAAAGTGATAGCGAGCCATGAAAAGACACGAGGGAGCACTAAGCATGCATTACTGAGTAAAAGAAGCCAATGCAAAAGGCCACAGATCATGCAACTCCACCTCTGTGGCATTCTGGGAGAAGCCACGCCAGGTGATGGTAGAAAGATCAGTGGCTGCCAGGGGTTGGAAGGAGAAGGAGTTAGTAAGCAGAACACACAGGATTGTTGAGGCAGTGACACTATTATATGACACCATAATAGTGGACACATGTCATTATGTGCCTGCCAAAACCCATACAATGCATACCACCAACAGCGAGACTCAGTGTGAAGTACATGATCTGGGTGATGATGATGTCAGCAGGCTCGATGGGCTAATAAATGTTCTACTCTGCTGGGGGATGATGACTACCAGGGAGTCAGGGCGTCTCTGAGGACACTGTACTCTCTCTCCACTCAGTTCTGAACTGAAAACTATCTTAAAAACAATGGTATGCTTTATCAGAATACCTGATGAAGGGTTGAGTTCCACATGAGTGACACCAGATGAAAAGACAGTGGCACTCAAAGACCCCTTTCAGGGGACCATCTTAGGGCCACTTAGCCCTGAATGAAGGCACCGACTGTTCTGAGGTGGTGGCTCACCCTGAGGAACAGAAATTTCATCCTCCTATAGAGAGTTAAATGTGGCCTCCAGAGAGGGTAACAAGTCAGAGCTCGCAGTGTGAAGGCCACAAGCTGCGGCACATGCGCTGAAGAAATGAAGAAAGCTCTTCCCTGTGCACCCATTGCCATGAAGTTTGTGAGCACCCGGGGCAGGCAGAGAAGCTGGAGAACAAAAGTAAGTCATAGGGAGGGGGACCCAGGGAAGACGCCGCTGCTTTCTCTTCTCTATTTTAGAAGCAGATCAACCTTTGGTCAGCTCACAGTGGTGTCTAATCTCACTTCTCACTTTACAGATGAAGGATCAAAGACCTTGATTTAAGGCAATCCTCATCTCTAGGTCTCACGTGTGCATCTCCCAGCTCCAAGTCCTAAGCCTTCCAATGTTTCCTCTCTGCAGCTTACAGCAAACAGCTAACATCTTGAAAGAAATGTCACCGGGGTGGAGCATACTTCCAAAAGGCATGTGCTCATGCTCTGTCCTCTGACTTGAAATGGTAGCTTTCCGCCAGTCAGTAAAGGAACCCCAGAGCAAAGCCACCGAGCTTCGGCCTCCCTTGCCCCACTCTTACGTTTGGAGCTTTACAGTCTGAATGGACAGAAAGCCTCACAACCAAATGTGGTCAAGTCTGAGGCCACCCACGGGGATTTCTGATTGTAACAAGTGGAGAGCTGCGAAGGTCCTGGAAGGCTGCCTCAGTCTGAAGTCAGCTACGGAGTTTACTATACAGGGCAGCTGCAAGCAGGACCCACATTCTGTGTCATAGGAAAATGACATACTGTATCACAGGCCCTCAGAGTGGCTTGCAAACTGCTGAAACTGTGAATGCTAAATCCGTAACACCACCTCCCTTTCTGGCTAGACCACTTCACTATACAAATTGGATATGTTACTTACCTCACTGTTAACTCACTTAAAAAAAGCAAAAGGGGAAGCAACCTTCTCAGACCGTGGGGCTGACTGGATGAGAATATACAGAAGAAGCTCAGAACAGGGCCTGATGCGCAGTGGGTGCTCACAGAATGTCAGTGAACACCTCACCTGAGCCTCACCCTCGGGGGCATTTCAATTCCATGTTTGCAGATGAAACATCATCTCTGCAGTGGAAAGAGCTGACCTTGAAGCCCAAGGGTCGGAGTTTAGGCTCTGGTTCACTGCTCAAGTGACCTCTGGGAACCATCTGATTTTTGGAGCCCTAATCTACAAAATGGGGACAGGAATACGATTTCTGTCTATGTGCTGCTGTAAGCATCCAAAGAGACCCAAGTATGTATAATGATTATGTGTTAAACATAAAACATAATACAGACTAGGCACACTGTATGGTACTGGGAGACAGTTTCGATGGTAGTTAGGCATACACACTCTAGTTAGACTTTTCCAAGTACAGATCTTGGCTCTACACCCAGTAGCTAGTGATTTTGAACCAATTATCTATTTTTTTCTTTGCCTCCATATCCTCACTAGTAAAATTAGCCTAACGGTATCGAGCCACCTTATTAAACTGTGGCAGGATTAAATGAGTTAATACAAGTCAAGCAGTTAGCATACGACCTGCTACACAGCAGGGCTCAGTACACAGCAGCCGCTCAATGATTACTACTATTGCAATTTGGGGGCAATTATGAACTCAGTCTCAGCCGCCCGACCTTGCCTAACCAGCTTCTTGGAGAGCAGACTATGAGCCTCACCTGCTGTCCGGCAGCCCAGGCCTCTCGGTACCAATCCTCCACCAGGGCCACAGCCTCCTCCCCGCTCTCGGGGTGTCGTGCCTGCACCCAGGTCTGCACCTCCCTGGGTAAGATGGACAGGAACTGTTCTAGAACCAGCAATTCCAGGATCTGCTCTTTGAGGCGGATCTCAGGCCTCAGCCAACGACAGCAGAGAGCCCAGAGCTGGCTGAAAGCCTCATGGGGCCCAGCTGCGTCCTGGTATTGGAACTGCCTGAAACACCGGCGGGAAACCTCGGGGCCGGGGACACGGCCATGGACCTCCTTCTGGGGTTTGGAGATTGGTCCCCATGAGTCCTCTTCTAGTTTCACAATCAGGAGGTCTTCAGGCTCTGGTGGAGGCGAGGCCACAGCCATCATCGGGCCTGCAGGCTTCACTTTGGCGGGGCTGTCCTCATCCAGGGACTTCCTGCATTGGCAATGTGTCCTTCCAGGGACTCCTAGGGAAGGTCTGCTCCCCAAGACTGTGAAGGCAGAAAGACAAAGGGCCAAGTGAGCAATAGTAACAAAACCAGCGTGGTTCTGGCATTGAAACAAACACATTTGATAAATGAGATAGAAACGAGGGCCTAGATAAAAGCCCACACTCCTACAGCCACCTGATTTTGACAAAGAAGCAAAAAAGTATACTCAGAGAAAAGACAACTGTCTTAGTCACTCTTCTGTTGCTGTGAAGGGATACCATGGCCAAGGCAACTTAAAAGGAAGCTACAGTTTCAGAGGGCTAGTCTGTGATCATCATGGCGGAAAGTGTGATGGTGGGCAGGCATGATGCGAGAGCAGTAGCTAAAAGCTACTTTCCTCACTTCTATCAAACCTCCCACAGCCTGTGAAAGGCACAGAAAGACTCAGATACTCCACTGCAAAGGGCAGGAAGTGAGACCCTGATCAGGTGTCGAAGCCAGCACCTAGCTCACTTTACAGACAGACAGACCATGTTACACCCTTCAGGACACGCCTAAATGTGAAGGTGAGAACTCAGGCCTCTGAGCCCAGTCCTGGTGTGGCCTTCCTCCCTTCCACCCCATGTCCGAAAGCTAGCCTTCCCTCAAGCTGGTTCTGAGGGCCACCTCCTCCATGAGACCTGCCGTCTGAGACTTCCTGAGACTCGGGGTTCCTCTGTGGATGGTCATCTTGCAAAATCCCTCTCACTCTCCGGTCGTCGCACACATCTGACATTATTGATCATCTCCAAACTGAAGTTTCTCAAAACTCCAGCAAGGTGGTCTGCGGGCCTCATGACTCCAACACTTCCACTTGACTATCCCCTAAATGCCTCGTGTTCAATGGGTCAGAACTGAATACATCATTAGGTATGATACCTATAATCCTAGCAATCAGGAGGCCAAGACAGGAAGATCCTAAGTTCAAAACCAAACTGAGCTACAATAGCAAAACTCCGAGTCAAAAACCAAAACTAACTAAATAAATAATAAAATCCCGAGTTCGTCATCTTTTACGGCAAGCCCCTCTGTCTTCCGGAGCTCTCCATTCAGTGCAAGGCATCACTTTCCATCATCCTTTCTTCCAGACGCCACACCTGGTTCACCACGAAGACCTGGCACTTAACATCCTCAGTACCACTACATCCTTGGTATCACCAATACCACCACAGAACCATCGCAGCCCATCCTGCACTTGCCCTCCAATGCATGACCAGGCCATCTCCCTTCCCAGCCCTCACCCTAAAGTCCAGTCCACTCTGCAGAACACCTGACTGCCTGGCCTGCGGGTCCTCCCCACTGCTCCCTGAACCCTCCACAGAGCCACCACCAGTCCTTCCTCAGCTACCTACTTCTCTCCTGAACCTGCACGTTTCCCATGGGGCCTTCCTGTTCCCTCAGTCACAAGCTTCCATGGCATCTTGGGCGCTCCCTCGCAACCATGATCACCCTGTTGTAAAGACCACACCGGCCAGACCCCAGCTTCCCACGGCTCTAGCACAGTGCTCAGCACATGGAGGAAGCGCAAGGAACAGGAAGTTGTGGATGGTGAACTCGTGAGGCCAGGATCACACTAGACAAGGAACAGTTGGTTTCCTGCCCATGTCAAAAGGGTTCTTTTCTCTCCGACTTCCACCTTTCCATGACACCATCTTCTATAACACACTGCGTGGATGTGTGCATGTTGGCATCTAAGGCGAGGACAGCCTCCCTGATGACACCCATACTGGGTTCCCTCAGAAAACAAGCTCTTCATGGCAAGTCTGATGACATGAAACACGCCCAACCCAAGGAGGCCACTGTCTCCATCTAAGCTGGAATGGCACAGCAGAACCCAGAAGTTCTGGACGATGGCATCTGGTATTCTGGGTCATCTGACTGGGCTGTATGGAAACAAGGCAAAGGTAACAACAACAACAAAAAAAATAGAGGCTGGTCATAAAGACATCCACGAACTTAGGAAGATGCTTGGAGAAAAATGCATGGCCACTGGGCTACTCCTGGCTCATCCCTCTGCTACCAAACCACCTGTCACTTCCTTCAGGAAGAGTTCCTTGGTGTGCCCTTGTCATGCCCTACCCGCATCCCTGATCCTGTTCCCAAGGGAGCTGACATACACCTCTGACCAAAATGTTCACCCACGCTTTGTTGTCACCTGTTCCTATACTGGCCAATGCCACTACACTGTGTCCCAAAGGCCAGAACAGTACTTCATATGTGATAAACAGCAGAGCCATTAAGAACTTTGATGCCCTGTATGAAATATATGAATCTGTTATATCAAAAGTCTAGAATGTCCATGAGTTAAAGAACTGACATTTTGTAACTTTTTGTATAAACACATTTTGCTGATACACTAATCCAAACACATATCTGTCACTATCACACACAAGGACTAACCCGTCAGGCATTCACAGAGTACCCATTATGTGTTCTGCATTGTCCTGGGAGCTACAGACCCAACAATAACAGTAAGTCAGCAAGCAAAAACTCCTATGCTCCTGCATAAAGGGGACATCCATCAGGCAATGAGCAGCCAGCCACCAGTCCCAAAGCCAGAGCCTAGAATATTTTTTTTTGGTGGGGAGAAAGATCCTAAAAACCTCTAAGGTTCATTTCAAACAGATGTCAGAAACCCCTGGGGGATCATGAATCAATCTTCTCCATATGGACCACGGACTCCTGTGGGGGAAGGGAGGTCAACACAGTCAGCCGAGAGCTGGGCAGGGGCAGACTCTAGGCCTGAGGCTATGAGGTGCAGTTTATCTTTTATCAACACTAAGAACATGCTAAGCATTCTCCATCCATATCTGCAAGGAATCCTCCAGGCAGGCTAGGAGAGGGCCATTAGTGCTGAGCTGAACGTCACTGACCTGTAACTCCCGCGACACACAGACCAGAGAGAGAGGGGGGACACTACTGAAGTTTCAGAGTCGATTCCATCCGCGTCTGTTCCAGAGTGGGCACATGGCGCTGACCCCTCTGTCTCGACCACCCTCTGCCTGCTTTTAGTCTCCCGAGTCTTTCTTGTCACTGAATGGAAGTGGGGTGTCTTTCCGACAGCTTTATACCAGACCGAAGTTGACTCTTCTGTCTCCTGCTCACACCAGGAAACCTGGCTGTGTTAGTGCACTTTTGACAGTGTGCTGACTGAAAGAAATGGCCCCTACCAAAGGCTGCCCAAGCTGTGATGCATAGAGGAAAGCCTAGCTTCTAAGAGGGGGGGGGGGTGGGGGAGAGAGAAAACTACCAAATGGCAGTTAGGACCTAGGCCCAGGTCAGGCTTCTCCCATCATTTTCCTCAATCACATCCCATAGCCTCATACCGGCTAGAATTATGCTTTGGGAGACAGAAAAGACATCCGGGGAACAGTGAGAAGATGGACTCCAGACCTGCCTCTGCTCCTTCCGTGCTGTGTGACACTGGACAGGTCAGACAGCCTCCTGTGGCCTCCCATCTGAGCTCTTGCCCCAGGCTAACTTGTACACAAGGCCGGCATAAGCAGGCAAAGGAAGTGAAATGGAACAGCTGAGTAAATACATGGAATGGGTAGGGACTGTTAGCAACCATGACGCCCTGAGGGGATGTAGGCTCAGGATGTCCCCAATCCTTCTGCCTTTTCCAAGAGAAACTAGACCTCTAGAGTTCCAAATGCTGGCAACACTCAGAACTGTTTCAGACACCATGAGGATTAAAGAAAGCACGATAGTTTCTTCACCCCACAGGGGCTGCCATTATGTCTCCTCTTAGCTAAATAAACCACCACAAAGGTATCTTCCAAAACCCAGAAGGACTCAGAAGGGGCGCAGGCTCCCCAAAAGAGTGAGAGGTGCTTAATCAAAATCAGGGCCACCAGAATTCACAGTAAGAAATTCTCAGATTTAATTTTTTTTAATTATTTTTAATTGGGACTACTTAACCATGGGAAAGCTGAGCAAGGACTTGGCTCCTGGGGCACTGACTCTGAGTGTGGACATAAGTTCTCCCCTCCACTGGCTCCTGCAACCATAAGGAGGGGGAGAGAAGGTTCTCCCTGGGGCCTGAAAAAAAGACCAGATTGTTTGGGAACCTCCAAACAGTAAGAAACTGCAAGTTCCCAAAGCTTGTCGGTTCCACTTGGCTGACAGTTACAAGCTATGACTTAAAGCAGGTGGGAGTCACAAGTAAGGACTCAAAACTGGAAACAGCAGAAAGACCTCACTTAGCACACCAACTTCAGTCACTGGAGATAACTACCTAGAGTAGTCTGCTGAGAAACCAGTTCTGCGTGAAGAGACCTTGTGATGAATTAGCAATGGCTACATGTATCCCTACGTGTTAGCTACATGTATCCCTATGTGTTAGCCAAGCCTGGCCTTAAACCCCCATCAGCCACTGCTTCAGCCTCAGCTTAAAGCCGAAATGGATAACAGGAAGACCGAAGCTCATAGGCCTGGAAGTCCATAGCCATCTTCAAGCCTGGGATAACAAAGCT
>CABHPQ010153153.1:0-40088 GCA_902168405.1 Peromyscus aztecus | reverse complement strand
TACCTCTCCTGTTTCTCCATCCAAAAGGGCTGAGATAGTCTCAGCCCTGCCTTACCATTTCCTGTCTCCTCTCTGTCTACAGTCTTCCAAACCCCTATGGTCAGCAAGTGGCTAGCTCCACCCTCTGACTCCAAGCAAGCTTTCTTTGTCAGAACACAACCAAAATATCACACAACATTTCCCCCCTTTTGCCTAAATAAAAAGCAAAGATTTTAGCTAACATAGTAAAACTATATATAATAAGTACAATAACTATATACAAATATATATAGGCAATAAATACATTAACAATGTCTAGTCCATTTGCATTTGGCAAATTCAGAGAAAATACTCCATTATCTATCCTATCTTGTTGAGTCCAAAAAGTTGTACCTAATTCACTTTTTATCCTAACTTGGATTACCAACCAAAACCTATCCTTTTATGTCTCTCAACCTTATACAGTTTACACCTGTTTTGTGAATTTCTTTTAAGAATTTGGTAACAAAGAAAACTATAATTGCCTAGTCTTCAACTCCATCAGAGACCTGAGAAGAATATAATATTACCTAAGTAAACAGGAACTGCAGAACAAATAACTTCCAAAACTAAAAAATAGCAGAAACAGTTGGCTGCCTGGACAATCACCCAAGGTTCCTCTGTAACGTTGGGACACCCATCTTTGGCCTACAGGCCTACAATATCTGACAGACTTTTCTGTGAAGCAGGATTTTTGAAGGACTGTCCTGCCTTGTCTTGGCAAAGTTCCGCAGTCAATTACTTTTGTGTCCTGATGTCCAATTTGGACAGCATACTGTCAGTTGAGGCAAGGTCATTTTCTTGCCCAGTGGCTTACTTTTGCCACAAAGAAAGTAAACTGAATGTGGAATTTTTTCAATGCCCATCATCTTCTCTGAAGTAGATTGGTGCTGCCAGGAGCAGATATGTCTCAATGTCATAAGAAAAAAAAAAGGATTTTATGTTATTAAAACATTTTTTTAAAGATTTATTTATTTTATGTATGTGTGCTGTGGATATTACTCTGTATAAATAAACACTGATTGGCCAGTAGCCAGACAGGAAGTATAGGTGGGACTAACAGAGAGGAGAATTGAGGGAACAGGAAGGCAGAGGAGGAGACAGCTAGAGCCACTGCCAGGACAAGGAAGATGTGAGGTACTAATAAGCCACGAGCTACGTAGCAAAATATAGATTAATAGAAATGGGCTAAATATAAGAGTAAGAGCTAGACAATGATAGGCCTGAGCTAATGGCCAAGCAGTTTAAATAATATAAGCATCTGTATGTTTACTTTATAAGTGGGCTCCTAGACTGGCAGGACTTGGTGGGACCCGGAGAGAAAACTCCAGCTACATATGTGAGTGGTCTATTTTCATGTACACCTGCATGCCAGAAGAGGGCATCAGATCCCACTATTGACAGTTGTGAGCCACCATGTGGTTGCTGGGAATTGAACTCAGAACCTTTGGAAGAGCAGCCAGTGCTCTTAACTGCTGAGCCATCTCTCCAGCCCCCATTAAAACATCTTAAATGCCTTATTCTGTAGATCTCTTAAGTGTTTGAAGACCACTTGTCTATCTAAAATATATCTATTTGACCTTGAAAACACACCTAACTTGACTACAAGTGTGATTGTAATAGGTGACTACCTACTAACTTGCATTTCTTTATTATCCTAAATCATTTGTAATAATAGCTTTCAAGGACTAGAAATATATTACATTGTTAAATGAGCTGTACAGGTACAATACCTTGAACAAGAGTAGAAATGTATGTACGGTATGTTCTTACAAAAATCTCAAATTTGTATCCATATACAAAAATCCATACCAATATAAAATATTTAAGACTAGTACTTGCTTTTTGGTTTAAAAGTAGATTTAATAATCTACCCTTTTATCCTTTCATCCCTATTTCTTTTCTAAACAAGATCCCTGAAGCTAATCTCCTTTGTTCAAGTTTTTTCCTGACTATTACCAATGTCAACTTGTAACCAACCCCCTCAAACAATGATGAATATCCATAGCCCACCAAAAAAACCAAAAACCATCCACCCCACCTCTTGAGAATGTGGGTGTCATGTTCTTAAAATTACTTCCTGCTGTCTAGGGGTGATGGCATCTTTAGGAGACCCTGAAAAACACTTGGGATAATTGCAAAGTCCTGGGAGAGCCAGCTGTATCATCTGTTGTCTAGTCTCTATGTAATTTGGAAAATGCAGAGTTTGTCTCAAGTCCTAGCTAGAGTAGTCTGTGGGGCTGACCATCTCAGCTAGCCACCTTGAAATTGTCCTGAGCAGTTTGTAGTCCAAAGCTGATTTTAGGGTGGTGTTTGTCAGTTTGTACACAGTCCCGGTGGAATCGTTGTTGTAGGGCCCCATCCTTCTTTTGGAGACTTCAAAGGTTGCTGTTAGGCATGGACATGGTTCACCACTGCAGAAAATTTAAACATTTTAAATGTCATATGCAGCAGATCTTGAAGAGGTTAAAGGACCATAATTTGTTATGTACATCCAGAGTACAAAACTTAATTCCTAGTTACCTGGTAGAGACTCAAACCTGAAATCATGTACAGGAAACTAGATGAAGCCTTTTTCTAGAATTAGTTGGTACTCTATATGACCATTAATATCATGACAAAAAATTTATATATATATATACATATATATCTTATAAATTTGGAGATAATATTTAGAGCTTAAGGAAAGTTTTAAAGAGTCAAAAGTCAAAATGGCAATAGAATAGTCACTTAAGAGCCAGGCAGTGGTGGCACACACCTTTAACCCCAGCACTTGGGAGACAGAACCAGGCAGATCTCTGTGAGTTCGAGGCCAGCCTGGGCTACAGAGTGAGTTCCAGGAAAGGCACCAAAGCTACACAGAGAAACCCTGTCTCGAAAAAAAAAAATAGTCACTTAATTTTGGATCTTCTGACATGAGACAGAGATTTTGGATTTTCCAATAACAAGCATGCTTGGGTTTAGAGAAGGAGAGAGCCATACTCCAACTCCAAAGCCAGCTTTAAATTTTGATTGAACTGACACTATAAAAAGATTATTTGCATTATATGTCTGTAGAGAACAGCAGAAACATTTGGGAAGATTTATGAAATTTTATCCTGTTGGAAATGTGATATGTCAATAGGTCAATTTACTCTTTTTCTTGGGACATTTTCTCTGGACAATTTGTCCTTTTTATTCAGATGTCTAATTTGTCCAGTGATCTTCAGATTCCTTAGCTGGATGCCTTTATTCTCCTGGAAAGACAAAAACAAAACTCTGTCCCAACCCTAACTTTGGGGAGTTTCTCTTTTGGCAAATTATATCCAATCAAATGAAAAGCATTTTTTAGTATTATTAAGTTAGTTTAGATTGAATGGTTGCACTGTTTGATGAACTATCACCTCTTCTAATCAAGAGGTCTCTTTTCTTCACATCTAATCTTTATTAATTTTGATGATATCCATAGTTTTTCTTCTCCTATGGAAACAAAAGTAAAACCTCTTCCCCAATGTAACATGTATCCTGGTTTCCATTCTGAGGTCAACACATTTTTAAAGTATACAGGCTGATTTAATTCTGTAGTTTTTTCTATTATTCAATGTCTCTCCACAGCTTTCCTTCCTTTCTCATTAGCATTTAGAAAATTTAAAGTTAATAAAGCATTGTGCAATCTATCTCTGGGAGGTCTCTACTACTTCTTTCAGTTTATTAAGGGTATATTTTAGAGTTCGATTAGATCTTTCTATAACTGCTTGCCCTGTAGGATTGTGTGGTATAGCTGTAATATGCTTTATGTTGTAATAAGCAAAAAACTGTTCCATTTTTTACTAGAGACATATGGTGGAGCATTGTCAGTCCTAATTTCTACAGGTATTCCTATGATGGCCATAACTTCTAACAAATCTGTGATTACAGAATCAGACTTTTTAGAACTCAAAGCAGTTGCCCATTGAAATTCTGAATATGTGTCTATGGTATTGTGTACATATTTTAATTTTCTAAACTCTGCACAATGAAATCTATCCATTTGCCAAATTTTATTTCTTTCAGCACCCTTTGGGTTACTTCCTGCAGGTAGTGGAGTTTGGCTATACAAAGAACAAGTAGGACATTTCCTTATAATTTCCTCATTGCCAAGTGATGGAAAAATCTATTTTCAAACCCTTGCTATTGACATGGTGTTTCTTATGAAATTCTAAGGCTTCTGGCCTACCAATAATCGATCAATTTCATCATTACCATGTGCTAGAGGGCCTGGTAGACCCATATGGGATCTAATATGTGTTATATATAAGGGATAATTTCTATTTCTGATTATTTCTTGTAACTGAATAAATAAAAAAGTCAAGTATGAATCATCTAGAATAAATTCAGCAGTTTTGATATGTAAAACAACTCTTTGTGCATATTGAGAGTCAGTAACTATATTAAGAGGTTCTGGAAAATCTAATAACATCATGAAAATAGCATATAATTCTGACTTTTGGACAGAATCATAAGGGCTTTGAGTCACTTTACTTAAATTTCCTGACTTATAACCTGCCTTTCCTGCTTTATGTGCAGTAGTATAGAATGTAGACACTCCAGAAATTGGTGTTCCCCATACAATGTGAGGAAGGATCGAGTTAGTTCTCTTTATAAACTGAAGTCTCTTACTATTGGGATATCTGTTGTTAATCTCTCCAAAAAAATTACTGCAAGCTCTTTACCAGTGTTTATTTTCTGCCCATAAAGAGGAAATTTCAGCATTCCTAAAAGGTACTACAGTTTCTGCTGCGTCTATTGCTGCTAATTGATGAATCCTCAATTTTCCTTTTAGAATCAACTTAGAAACCTTTTCTACATAGGTCTTTAATTTCTTACTCTGTTTGTGTGGTAAAAACACACCTTCTCTCTGCATTAAAATTCTAGTAGGGGAATGTGTAGAAAGTAAAATAACCAGAATACAAACAAGCTCTAGATCCAAATTATCCACATGTGCATCCTGTAATTTCTTTTCCACCAAAGCCAGTTCTCTCTCATCCTCAACTTACCATTTTCTTGGACTATTTAAGTCCTTATCACCTTGTAAGGTTTGAAATAAATTACTTATTTCTTGAGTTTTCAATCCTATTGTGAGCCATAGCCAGTTAATATCTCTCAGCAAATTTTGAAAATCACTAAGAGTTTGTAATTGATCTCTCTTGATTTGTACCTTCTGTAGTTGAATTTTTTGTAAACCTATCTTATATCCTAGGTAATTAATAGAATCTCATCTTTGTATTTTTTTTCAGGAGCAATTTGTAATCCCCAACAAGGCAAAGTTTTCTTTACTTCTTCAAATTTTTTTCTAAGGCATCTACATTTGAATCATCTAGTAAGATATCATCCATATAATGGTGAATAATAGATTGAAGAAACTGTTTACAAATCATTTCCAACAGCTATTGTACAAAATATTCACACAGGGTAAGGCTGTTGAACATCCCTTGTGGGAGAGCTTTCTACTGATATTTTTTAATGGACTGAGAATTATTGTTAGTAGGCACTGTGAAGACAAATTTTTCTCTATCCTATTCTTGTAAAGGTATAATGAAGAAACAGTTTTTTAAATCAATCACTATAATAAACCATCCTTTAGGTAATAGAGAAGGCAAGAGAATCCCCGGCTGTAAAGAATCCATTGGTTGAATCATCTTATTAATAGCTCTTAGATCTGTTACAATTCTCCATTCTCCAGATTTCTTTTTAATAACAAATACAGGAGAATCCCAAGGACTAATAAATTCTTCAATATGTTGAGCATTTAGCTACTCCTGTACCAGCTGTTCTAAGACCTGTAATTTTTCTGATATCAAAGGCCATTGTTCTACACAGATAGATTTGTCAGTTAACCATTTTAAAGGTAGAATTGTTGGTGCCTTTGAAAGATCAGCAGCTGTTGTGGCCTGTTTTTGTTCAACCTGAATGGAGGGCATTTGGAACCCAGGTGCATGTGGAGTTTGGGGCTTGTGGAGATTGCTGTAGAGAGGCTGCAACAGGTAAATCCCAGACTTGCTCACAGGGCTTGGGGAAGAAAAGGAAAAGCCAGCCATTGTTGATGTGACTCTGGCAGGTACTGGTGACTGCAAAGCCACAAGCAAGCAGCTATCTCATGAATTTATGCCCCAAAATTTGTATGCTAGATAAATCATTAATCTAATCCACCTTTATCAATAAAAAATTGGGAGTCAAATATTTGGGTAGGAACCTGAAAGATCAGAGAACAGGGAGCAGTTGATTCCTATCTCTTCAGTTCCTCCATCCAAAAGGGCCAAGATCCTCTCTCAGCCCCACCTTACCACTTCCTATCTCCTCTCTGTCTACAGTCCTCTAAATCTCTGTAGTCAGCTAGTGGCTAACTCTACCCTCTGACTCCAAGAAAGCTTTATTTGCCAGAATGCAATCAAAATATCACACAATAAAGTTCTAGTTGTGTGTGTGTTTATGGGGGTGTGGGGGAAGGAGTGTTTCACTCTAGCCTGAGCTGTCCTTGAACCTACAGTGATTCTCCTGCCTTTGCCCTGGAATGTTGGTGGTATGGGTGTAAACCACTGCTCCTGCCTTCTATTACTCTGTTGCACTTCTCTGGGCTTTGCTCTGAATCTTTTACTCTCTGCTACTTGTTCGCTGCTTTTTGACCAGTTGTAGATCTCTGTAATATCCTCCATGTGCTGCACAAAGAAGCTCCTCTGAGGAGACGTGAGAGCTGCACTCATCCATGAGTACAAGGGTAAGTATTTAGAATACAGGTAGAGGGGGCTAGAGAGATGGCTCAGCCAATAAGAGCACTGACTGCTCTTCCAGAGGACCTGCGTTCAGTTCTCAGCACCTACATGATGATGGCTAGCAATGGTCTGTAAGACCATTTCCAGGGATCTTGTGCCCTCTTCCATGGGCACTGCACAGACATACATGTGAACAAAACACTCATACACATAAAACAAAAATAAATCTCAAATATGAAATTAAATTTAAGTTAGAAATAATACTAGGTAAGGAAAGTGAAATAATACTAGTTAAGGAAAGCGGTAATAGAAGACCATAGGGTGTCCAACCCCCAACTGATACATCGACAACAAAACCCCTACACCTAAGTCTCAGAGAACAGCTTGGAAGAGGGGCTGGAGTGACTGTTAGAACAAGGGGACCAGTGCTTGCTAATGTCCTCTGTCTGTGAGAGGGAAGCTGCATCCCTAAAATCTCATCAAGGTAGTTGTTGTGATATTTTGTTTGTGATCTAACAAATAAGACTTGCCCAAAGATCAGAGTGCAGAGCTAAGCTTCTAGTTAGCCATAGAGGCCAGACAGTGGTGGCACACACCTTTAATCCCAGCACCAGGAAGGTGGAGACAGGAAGTGATACGGCTGGGAAGAGAGAGGAATATAAGGAGGGAGGAGACAGGAGCTCAGGTCTTGTTCAGGCTGAGGATTCGGTAGAGATAAGAAGTCTCTCTAGTGGCTGGCTGCTCTGCTTCTCTGATCTTTCAGCTTTCACCCTGATATCTGACTCAGGTTTTTATTAAGACCAATTAAGATTCCTGCTACAGGTAGTCTAGACAAGAACTGCATAATGGCACCACTAATGGATATGCCAATGGGGTACGTAAATCCCTCAAGGCCCCACTCCTAGATGAACAGCTATAGGCAATTAATGGCTGCTGAGACAGGAAGAATCAGTCTTTTTCAGGAACAAACCCTGATAGCTTATCTAATCTCAAGTGGTTAGCCCTAAATACAAGCAGCGCCAAATGAACTCAGCAGGACATATATTTGCATGTATGTGCATGTGTGTGTATGTAATAATAATTAATAATTAAAGTAGACAAGGTCATGAATTTGGAACAGTGAGGGGGGGACATGGGAGGAACTGGAGGGAGGAGGGATGAAGTAAAAATGATGTAATACAGTACAATATGAAATTCTCAAAAATGATTTAAAATAATAGACTAGTTTGCTAGTTATTAAATTTGATTTGAAGTACAATTATCACTTTTTGTTGTTGTTGTTGTTAGGTAGAGTCTCCTCCCCCTAAACGGCTGGCCATTTAACTAGCTGTGTAACTGAGAAAGACCTTGAACTTGTGATCCTCCTGCCTGTACCTTCCCAGTGCTAGGATTACAGGCATGCATTACAACGTCCAGCTTATGTTATGTTGGAGGTGGAACCCGGGACAAGCACTCTACCAACTCAGCTACATCCACAGTCCCATATATAGATATTTTTTCAAGCCATCAAGTCTTATTCTCCAGGAACATTTTCTATTTGTTGAGACCTTGATTTGTGTTTTTATACTTTTATTTCTTCTAGATGCTGTTTTTTTTTTTACCATTGTTAAAGAAGCTCCCCATTTTTATCAAATTGATTTCTTTACTTTGTGAACTCAGATCATCATCAGGCTTAGCAGCAAGTGCCTTCACCCACTGAGTCATCTCACCAGCCCTTGATTACCTTTACTGAGAAATTTTACTAACATGAATGAAGCTATTAATTTTATCTTTTACCTATATCCCATTGTAAGTTAAGAATTTTGTGATAATTTTTATAGTAGTCTTGGGTTTTCTAGGTGAATAATTGCATAATTAAGAATAGTAGTTTTTGCCAGGTGGTGGTGGCACATACCTTTAATCCCAGCACTCGGGAGGCAGAGGCAGGTGGATCTCTGTGAGTTTGAGGTCAGCCTGGTCTACAGAGCAAATTCCAGGATAGGCACCAAAACTACACAAAGAAACCCTGCCTCGAAAACCAAAAAAAAAAAGTAGTTTTACAAAATCTTCACCTGTATATGCTATTAATGTCCTTACTTAATAACCTTAAATACTATTTAGACAAATTAAAATTATTTATATTTACTTAATTTTGTATATTAATTAGAATAATTGTCAAGCTTTTCTTTCCTGATTTTAAATGAAATATTATTTGTGTTTTGCCATTTAAAAGTGATGTCTATTTTTTTTTTTTTTTAGATATGATACTTGTTATGTTTGTGTCTTAGGGTTTCTATTGCTATCATGAAACACTATGACCAAATGCAACTTGAGAGGAAAGGGTTTATTCAGCCTTCAGGTTGGAGTCCATTATCTAGGGAAGCCACAGTTGGAATTCAAGGCAGGAACCTGGAGGCAGGAGCTGAAGCAGAAACCATGGAGGAGTGCTGCTTACTGGCTTGATCCTCATGGCTTGCTCAGCCTGCTTTCTTATAGAACCCAGGACCATCTGCCCGTGGGTGACGCCACTTGCATTGGGCTATACCCTCCCACATCAACCAACAAGCAAGAAAATGTCCCCACAGACATGCCCAAAGTCCAGTCTGATGGAGGTAATCCCTCAATTGAGATTTCCTCTACCCTTGTATTTCTGGGTTTGTGTCAAATTGGCAAAAACTGTGACATCCACTCCTTTGTCAGCTTTGATATGAACACATCACATGAAGCTAATCCCTTTTCATTTATTGTCGCTGAGATTTAATGTTAACATTACAATATAAGACACACTCCAACTTTTAAAAGTCCCACAGTCTTTAAAAATGTCAACACTTAAATGTCCTAAAGAAAAAGAAAAAGAAGGTTACATACTTCCTTATTTTGAGAAGGAAGAACCAGGATGCAGTTAAAATCAAATCGTCACAGAAACAGAAAGCTAACTAGAGTATCAGTATGAAAGCATGCCCTGTAGCTATGTTTTAAATACAATTCGTCTACTCAAATTTGACACGAGTCATTTTAATTTGCATTAAGTTTCATTGAAATACAGTCCTTTCTCTTAGTATTTAAATCAATTGCCACATTCTCTTATAATCGTTTTCATTAAATCCCTTCACTATTTGTAGTTATTTTTGTTTCTTCTTGTTAATATTATAATTTCACCTGGCACCTTTTCCTTTATTAATATTTATAGCAATTTATTTCATTTTATTTTCAATCAGTTTTTCATATTTTTCTCACAGGTTTTCCTATGTAATTTTTCAGTGTTAATAGTTTGTGTTAATTGTATCAGTGTTA
This sequence comes from Peromyscus aztecus, assembly GCA_902168405.1. Lineage (NCBI taxonomy): Eukaryota > Metazoa > Chordata > Mammalia > Rodentia > Cricetidae > Peromyscus > Peromyscus aztecus. The sequence goes on along the minus strand of CABHPQ010153153.1, from coordinate 30,069 downwards.
ATTGCATGTATATGGATGTTTTGCCTGCCTGTATGTCTGCATCACGTGTATGCTTGGTGTCTGTGGAAGCGAGAAGAGGATGTTGGATTCCCCTGGAATTGGAGTTACAGATAGGTGTGAGGTACCATGTGGGTGCTGGGAATCAAACCCTAGCCTCTGGAAAAGCAACCAGTGTTCTTAACCACTGTGCCATCTCTCCAGCCCTCTCAATGATATTTTTAAGACTGGGGTGTTTCATAACTTTTCGCTTACTTCTTGAATACTGTGATCTGTTATTGTGGTCCTGTAGTGGAGTAGCATTCCTCTGCTTCTCTTATTCTTTGACATGAAGTATTAGAATTTAAAGTTTGGTGTTGTCCTGCACAGTTGGGTATTCGGGGGGATGACTCACTAAATTTACTGGGGCAGCATCTTCAGACTTATGCTTATAACTTTCCAGTTAAGAACCGTGCCCATTTTTCAGAAGCTTGGAGTCTCTTGCTACTTCCAGTACTTCATGGCTCCCAGAACTCAAGGAGATGGAAGACACGTCTCTGTCCCTGATCTGTGTGCTCTCATGAGAGGTTTCTGGAATTGAAAAACTGAAGATGTATCTTCTTTTCTTTAAAACCACAACTTTCTCTTTATCTAATTTTACATATCAAAGCTCTGAAAATAAGGTAAGAAGTTTTATTCATGAAAGAGGAAACAGACCATGATGGCAAGTTTAGAAAGAATTTCCTTTAAGTAATAGTCAAACTGCTTCTATCCAATTTGTAAGAATGAATAATATAGAAGACTTTAAAATTAGCTATGTACATGCATATCATAAATTTCTTTATTTATGTGCATTGATGACACACACATACACACACATATATATATATGTGTGTGGGTGTCAGGTCCTCTGGAACTGGAGTCACAGATAGTTGTGAGCTACCATCATATCATAAAATTCTTGTGTTAATCTCACTGATTGAGAATAAGACCACTACCACAGTTTAAAGCCAAATTTGAAGCAAGCTTTAATTAAATACTGGCCAGGTGGATGGGCTCTGGCCAGGTCCATACGCAGGTGTAAACAGAGGATGTTTTCTGTCCTGCATGGTCCCATAGCTGTTTTCAAATAATTATTCAGAGACTTATATTACTTATAAATGTTTGACCAGTGACTCAGGCTATTACTAGTTAGCTCTTATATTTAAATTAACCCATTTCTAATAATCTAATTATTACCATGTGGTCATGGCATTACCGGTCTGCTGGCATGTTGCTCCTTGGGGGCTGGATGGCATCTCCTGACTCCACCCTTTTTCTCTTGTATTTCTGTTTGGATTTCCCACCTGGCTCTATCCTTCCTTGCCATGCAGCTTTATTTATCAACCAATGAGAGCAACACATATTCACAGCCTACAGAAGGACATCCCACATCACCCAGGTTCCTGGGAAATGACCCAGAATCAAGTATGGCGAGGACTTAAGAAGGAAAACCATAATTCACTGAATTTCCCATCAGGTCCAGTCAGGGGCAAGTATACATCCTGACATATTTCCAGCCTACAAACCTCCTACCCACATGTGATCAAGCACATCTGGTGCATATGGGTCAAACAAACTTATTTAGGGGAGTGAAAATATGAGACTTGTTATCTCCCATAAACAATAGCCTCCAGCATTTCAGGAACTATTGTCCTTGGGCAAGGGGCTTGCAGATCAGAGGCATTTTTGTTTCATGGATTTCTTAGGCATAGTAATTAAAACTTAAAATGTAACTTTGGCTCTCACACTTGCTCCAGTATTTTCTAATCTTTTGATCAGCAGTCATCAGCATCTATTTTTGATAAGAAAAGGAAAAATATTACATGCTCAGTGAGGAAATCTGTTATTTATAATGCTTTAACCCCAGCAGTTGGCTGAGTCTGCATCAGAGTTCAATTTTAATCTGCTGGACTCTTCTTTTCCCCACTTTGTATTTTCACAAGTATTTATGCTAAGAAAACAGCCACAGACTCCTAACAGCTGTGGATGTTCCTTTATCTGTGTGCCTTTCAATACCTTAGTGAAGAGAGAGCCTGCTAGGCCTTCCTGGTAATGTGGCCTGGACACCATGTTCCTTCCTTTTTAAACATCTGGAGTCCTTTCTCCACGTGCCTTGTAAACCCTGGCATCTTCTCCCCACTGAATAAAAGGTTATTGAATCCAAGTGTCAGGCAGGCACACCCAGCTACATATTTTAGACCTAGAATCTCTAGTTAGCACTCCATATAAACGAGCTTGCCGTGATATAGTGTGATTTCCCACTCTCCTGGGTCTCACTCCTTAAGAATCATACCCACATTCCTTATGTTTCTGCCAATACATATTTTAAAAAGTCTTGCAATAATTGTACTGATTAAAATGTGCCCTCCTGGCCAGATTGTGCATCTGAGGTTTTGAAGTACACTGAGGTTTGAGTCAAGCTGCAGGTTAGTTAGGGCAAGAGAAAGTAATTATGGGTGCCTCTTTCCCTAGGCTTCTGATCCAGACATTATCAGAGCACTTTCCAGGAAACGAAGGCCAGGTTTCTCAATCCCAAATATCAGGGTCTCATTTGTTTCCCAATCAAGACCCTGTCTTGCTTCTGCATGAAAAACTTGCAAAGGTCACGAAGTCAACTGCTACCTCATCCAGCCAATTGCATAGTTGATTTTGTGTTTGATTTTCAACAACAGTGGCCTTGTGGTTACCAGAAGTGAAATTCTATTAGGGCTGCCATGGAACCCTCTGATTCTCGTACTGTAAACCGAGTGTTTCTTTTCATTTCTTGAAGTGCTACACTGCACTCAGCACATTCAATTACATGCTGCAGGCTTGTTGCAGCACTGTTACCATGGCAACCAAGCAGCCCTTTGGCTCCCCAGGGAATTGCTTCAGTTAGCACTTTATCAAAACCAGGTACAGGTGGTGATTTAGCCACTTGGAGTGGAATGTATGTAATGCCAACATGTAGTTCCCACTGGCAACAACCTTAGCAATGCCCTCAAGCCTGAACACATGACTGAGCACTACTAAATCCAATTGATGAGAGTCCATCTCCAGAGACCACGCCTACTGCAAATTCTGTATCAGGGACTAATCTGGGAACAACAAAAACATGCTAGAAATTTGAACAGAAATTTTTTAATGTAAAGAATTATAACATGAGGTCTTAACTATCAAATCAGAAGTAGTGAATGCAAAATTCAGCTATTGTCTCTGGGGCAGAATGACTTCCGATGGAAACCGGAGTTGTGAAGGACCCTTCACACAGTCTGCCGGGGGAAAGAATCCTGCCAGGGAGCATGGCCCAGCGCTAGGTGGAAGGGGGATGCTGCAGACACTACAGGCTGGAACTGATCGATTCGAGCAACTGAGTTGGGCATGACTGGGACCCTGACACTGTGGTGACCCAGGGCAACCCAAGGCTTTCCTACAGGCCCTGATGAGAGGACAAAGGGAAGCTCAGTTCTGTGTCCTTGTCCAGGAATGGACTTAGCAGGGTTAGTGTAGGATTGGAGCTAGTGATTCTTCGTAGGAGTCAAGGTTATGGTTTTAGGAGACCCAACTCTTCCCCCTGGGCTGTGGTTATCAGCTCTGAGGTAGCTGTGGCTAGGTATCCTGTGTTCTCTTTGGCAACATTGTTTGACTTAGCTCTTTGCTGACCTTGGCCGTTTTCCTCCTGAAAATAGTATACATGATGCTGTACTTCTTAATAACTTGCTTGGCATAAGTCATCAGCTTATGCGAGATCTCCTGGTCCCAGCTATTGATTTTTGTCTTCTTTATTTCTTCTCTCTCGTCCTCTCACTTGACACCTTGTCATTCCGGACCCTTACTTCTGCTGATTCAGACACCAAGGCCCTCCCAAGTTGGAAGGGAAGTCACAGTATTCTGAAACAGCCCTGCAGTGTCCTTTTATTGACTTCTATTGACAGTGCTGCTACTGACAGACAACAAGCTGGCTGACAGAGAAGAAGTAATTATGGGGTCAAGCTCTGCATCGTGAAGCAAGGTAAAATGGCACACTTGGAGCTGAGAGAAAACATTAACTGATAAATCGCATGAATGAATAGATTTGGTGTGTAGCTGGAAGTGGGTGGGGCGGGGAACATGGAAAAGGAGGTCTGAAAGTCAGAGAAGTAGACAGCATCAACTCACACAAGGCATTACACATTGGTGGCCCAAACTCAACTGTGATCCAAGTGTGAAGGGACGGTGAAAGGAAGGGTATGATGACATCTGACTTATTTTAAAAGGCCAGTCTGTGAGTCATGTGAATACGTGACTTCATGGGACCAAAGTAGAGTCAAGGGAGGTTTCTAACTGCCAAATGCTAGCGAAGCTGCACTCACTGCATCTTCCCAGGCTTCATTCTGTGGTTTTTCATTCAGGTCATTCTATTCAAAAATGTCAGCTGATCTGGGGCCACCAAGGGGCTATGTATTTTTTTTTTCAAGATAGGGTTTCTCTGTGTAGCTTTGGAGCCTATTCTGGAACTCACTCTGTAGACTAGGCTGGTGTGGCTAGAGTTTTCCTGCCTGGCCCACGGTCAGGATAAATCTCTTTCACCTGCCAGTCCCACAGCCGCTCAGACCCAACCAAGTAAACACAGAAACTTATATTGCTTACAAACTGTATGGCCGTGGCAGGCTTCTTGCTAACTGTCCTTATATCTTAAATTAATCCATTTCTGTAAATCTATACCTTGCCACATGGCTCGTGGCTTACCGGCATCTTTACATGCTGCTTGTCCTGGCGGTGGCTGACAGAGACTCCCTCTGCCTTCCTGTTCTTTTTATTCTCTCTGTTAGTCCCGCCTATACTTCCTGCCTGGCCACTGGCCAATCAGTGTTTTATTAGCAACACATTTGCCGTACAGAACATCCCACAACAGGCTGGCCTCAAACTCACAGAGATCCACCTGCCTCTGCCTCCTGCATGCTGGGATTAAAGGCATGCATCATAGGGCCACATTTTCAGAACTTGTTTCAAAAGAAAGGAAGAAAGAAAAGAAGGAAAAAGTTCAATCTTAAGATAACACATTATTTGGCCACCCTAGGTGTAGCATGCACTCTGCATATAGTATGACCTCTTTTTTTTGAAAACTTTCTTGAAACTTCAAGAGTACTAGGTAGAATGCCTGCAAGTGACACCATGTCCTAGCATGTCACAGTCATGTTTGAATAATGCTGAAGTACAAGGAACGTATTGGAATCTTTTCTGAACCCCTAATATCTGCAAATCTTTCCTTCTACTTCATATTGTCAAGTCCCTACACATTAGTGTAATTCCTGTAGTGGAGATGACACTCCTTTGGCATAAATGTAGGGAAAAGGGGCCAGGGAAGAACACCCTGCCCCTGACTTGACCCCAAGCCCAAAACTAGGACCAAGGGAAAAACACCCTGCCCCTGGGATGACCCAGAGCTCCTGAGACTTGGAAATCTCCCACCTCCCATTATTCAGCATTAACAGCCAAACAACACTTCCTGCTGTGCTGTACTTTGCCATTAGCTCACTGTGCATGCTCTAAGAGACCTATAAAAGCCCTCCACTCTGCCCAACCCTTTGCTGTCTCTGTTCCAGGTCAGAGGCAGAAGCCATTCTCTCTCTTCCCAACAAATCTCTCCTGTGAGGTTTGTTTCATGGTGTGACTTTGTGGTACTCCTCGGCTCCTGACTGCCAAGATGCCCTTGAACCAGAAAAACCCTTACAGTAGGTGCCCCGGAGGACAAGATAGGAGTCACATGACAACTGTACCATCCTGAAGACCATGAAGCTCTTCAAGGAGTTCCTTCACGTTCCCAGTAAGAAGCTCAAGATTGCAGCCACTGGAAACCCCCACCCCTATGCCCACTTTCAGTAATGTATGCACGGTAGAGCACATTGTCATCAGCCGCCAAAATCTGACATATTTCCCTTGTGGCCGTGAATCTCGCATCCTCCCTATGTGCGTGTGCTACACCTTACAAAAAGCCAGTGCCTTCTCTTTCCACCCTCTTTCCCCATCTACCCTCGCTCAGAGGCAGCCTCTGCATACCCTCCTCCCCAACAAACCTCTCATGTGAGATGTGCTGCGTGACGTGACTGTGTGGGGTTCCTTGGCTTGAATCCACCAAGGTGTCTTCCGCTGCTTAAACCCTAACAGCAGCCACATGCAGAAGGTCACACCATCCATCTCTGATTTCTTTGAGACTAGAGGCCAGATCACCTGTGTTTGATGACTTATTTCCCTGATTCCATAGCCGAATGAAAATTTCTAGATAGGTGAAACACAAGCTTGTCCCATGATGCCTGTGACCATCTTCCCCAGCCACTCCCCAGTCCCCTGTACCCTTTGTCACACTTGTCTTCCTTTATCAGTCTCTCTCCCAGTGTTGACAACTTTTGTCTCACTGTCCACTGAGTTTTCCCCTCAAAATTTTGTTTATATTATACCCTCAGATCCTCTATGATTCGATGGAGTGACAGAAACATTGTTTTCTGTCCTATTGACCTTTGCATTTTATCAGGAATCAAAGTCCAATGCTAGTGTTTCCCAACATTTTCTATAGAAGAACTGCCCAGGAACTTGTCTAAAATGCATGTTCGTGGGAATCAACTACTAAGAAGTAGATTCAGTAGAGCTGGGTACCCAGGTATAGAGGAAGCAGGAGTGGTATGGGTTTGTTGTTGTTGTCTTGTTTTTTCATAGGGTCTCACTCTGTAGCCCAGGTTGTCATTAAACTTAGGGGGCAATTCTGTCTCAGTTTCCTGAGTGCTAGAATTTCAGGCATCCTCCACCATACTCAGTCCCTGTGGTGTAGTTGCTTACTAGTAGATCGATACGTTCCATCTTGCAGGGAAGCTCAATAAAACAGGAAGCAAACAGCTCAAAAGTTCCTGAAACTGCAAAATTCACTAGCCCTTCCCTCCCCAAGTGCATACAGACAGAAAAGACTGCTCGGAGTCATTCTCACATGAGCCAAGCTGCAAAGAAGACTCAGCTAAGCCGAGCAGTTGAAGGTTCTCAGAAAGTCCAGCTACCTAGAAGAAGCAGAGATCAGCTAAACTGCCTAGAACAAAGAACAGCCTGCTGCCTGGAAGAGGCACTGAGCAGTGGAGGTACCTGGAACTTTCTAACCACTTTGAGTAACCTGCAGGCTGTGCAGTGTGATCCAGGTCCCTAGCTTTTGTGAGCTGTCACCCATGCTGGATGGGCTTTGGTGACACAGTTGTCTTAGAGTCACGTCTGCTCCTGTACGTAGCTCCTAACTCATAATCCTGTAAGGAACTCCAGTGAACTCATTGGTTCGCCAAGGAGGACTTTGATGGTATCCATGGGCACCCCAGCTGGAATGAGTAGATGTATGTGCTTTGTCTCCTCAGGAAACAGCTGTCACACATCACTTTGGAATCACAGGTTGCTTTGCTAGGTGCTTCAGGAGCCGGGTTTTGAGAAAAACACCTAATATTAAATGAAGAAGACACATGTGCTGCAATTGTATGTGTCAACTGTAGGAGGAGATGCTGTATTGAGTATCCAGAACCATGCCACACAGATAATCACACCTGACTATGTTAACAACGTGTTCTGACTCCAGCATCCTGTTACAGCGTGTGTCAGTGAAGCAGTCAGCCTAGCTGATGGGACTGTGCAGGATACTGATACATTGAAGCTTCTCAAAAAAGTCAAGTCTTGCTTTCCTTCCCTTCCTGTGGGATTCCATGGGAAATTATATACATGCAGCTATGGCCAACTATAAATATAAATATCATTTTATTATGAGATATATCCCAATAATATACAACATAGGATTTTGTAAAGGCTGGATGGTTGATAGTCTTCTCCTTGCTACTTTAAAAAAATATTTATTTATTTATTTTGTTTTTTCTAGATAGGGTTTCTCTCTGTAGCCCTGGCTATCCTAGAACTCACTCTGTAGACCAGGCTGGCCTCGAACTCACAGAGATCCGGCTGCCTCTGCCTCCTGAGTTCTGGGACTAAAGGTGTGCTCCACCACTGCCCAGCTTACTTTGCCACTCTTTACAGCATCAGTTCTTGGGCACATGTGCCTGCGAGAAGGAAGGCATGAAGACACTGCTGAGCTCAGTCACCATGGGGCAATGATATGGAGTCCATATAATAATAATAGGAGGGAAGAAATGCAGGATAGGAATACATATGTGGAGAGAATGTTTCTTTCAGCTTACTAAATGGAGAGAGAAGCAGTATGAAAGAATTTCATATACCATATACATACTACTGACTGTTTGCTACACAGCAATCCTGCCCACTAGTAAATGTGGCCTAACTAGTAGTGAATACTCTTACCAGTCAGATCAGTAACCACTGGGGGATATGGGGAGAACTGGGCAGAAGTAGAGGTCTACAGAAGTAGAGGAGCAGGTGGCTGTCTATACATGTCTAACACCCATGGACATCTGATTTTCTAAGATCTATCGGTTGAAAACAATGACCTTTCATACAATGAATGGTCTTCAGTCCTCCTCAAAGGTGACTTACCATGTGTATGAGGGACTATTTCTGGGATCTCCATTACTACCTTATTGGTCCATGTGTTAGTTAGAATTTCTGTTGCTGTGATGAAACACCATGACTAAAAAGCAAATTGGGGAGGAAAGGGTTATAACAAGAAATCCATGGAGCCTGTTTAATGGGTAAAGGAATTTATTAGGGGAAAAACTCACTGTATATAACAAAATAGTCACAAGTTCTGGAACGCTGTTCCAAACACCTGACTCAGTTCTGTCTCCAAACCACCAGTGAGAGAAGACAGCTACCCATGTGCATCTCAGGTCTTAAGGGTCCGTGAGGCCACGCCTCAGGGGCCACACCTCAGGGGCCACGCCTCAGGGGCACGTACTTCAAGGTCATAGGCAGGTGGAGCAGTTACCTGCTGCATCTCTAGGGGTGGTACTTCAAGGCCATAGACAGAACAGGTATCCATTACATCTCCCCCTTTTGTTTAAATAAGAAGGTTCTAACCTAATACAAAACTAGATACAACAGGAACGAATATCAAGTATTGTTCAGGAGAGGGGGAAAAGTAATAACCTAAACAAAAAATAGAATTATAACCAGCAAGAACAACATCAAACAAGAGACACATACTAAAATCCAGAGATGTCCAGAACATAGGTAAATGGCGTGTTACAGAGATCATTCCAAAAGCTATCCTATCCTGAAGTATCTGAATCTAGTACTTAATATGTTCTAGCTAAGATATGAGAAAATTGTAACTGTAACTATCTAGTCTTCAACTCCATCAAAGACTTGAGAAGGAATATAATAATACCTGAGAAAACAGAAAATGTAAGCAAGCAATTTCCAAAATTCTGGCAAGAATAGACAGAGACAGCTGGCAACCTGGACAGCCACCTAAAGTTTCTCAGCATCGTTGGGGTATCCAATTTAGCTACAGGCCTAGAATATCTGACAGACCATTTTCAGAAGCAGGAATTTTGAAAGACCATCTTACCTTGTCTTGGCAAGGTTCAGTAGTCACTTTTCCTTGTGTCCTGCTAATCCAGAAAGGTCAGTGTGCATAATGTCAGAAGTCAAGGCTAGGATAGTTCTTTGCCCAGTAGGCCATTTTGTGCCAAGTAGAAGACAAACTTCCAAATGGAGTGTCTTAGAAGATTCTCTTGGGAGTAGATAGGTGCTACCAGGAGCAATCGTGTCTCATGTCAATAGCAATCTAAGTTAATAATACATTTAAATGCCATATTCTCTAGGTCTATGAAGTGTTTGAAGATTACCTGTCCATCTGATATATATTTCTGCATATCTAGAAAAGCTAGCTAATGTGACTATAAAGATGACAAGTATGGGTGACTATTAACCTGAAATTCTTATCATCCTAAATAACTCCAAGACTAAGGCTTCACATTATAGAAACAGTCTATAAACAGATGTACAATAATGGGACAATGACTTTGAACTTATGACAATATACAAAAATATCTTAATCAGAGTTAGAAATGTATACTGAAGTATGCAATATCACAACAATATCCTTAATATGTATCAATATACAAAATATAAACAGAAGTAGAACATACATATAGTATGACAAATATTATTTTACATTTGTATCAATATACAAAATATTTCAAACAGGAGTGGGAACATATGTACAGTACAAAAAATACAGTTTTGTATTTGTAAAGGTAAGATACAAATTATCTTAAATGGGAATATAAAAATGGTTTATATTTGTATCAATATACAAGAATCCATAACAGTGCAAATTATCTAAGGCTGATACTTTACTAAATTAGTTTACTGGTATACATAATAATCTACCTTAATATACTACACCTATCCATCCCCCCTTTTTTTTTCCTTAAAGAGAATATTGAGTCTAAATTTTATTGTTCCATCCCCAACCCTATAACCATCTATCCATAATACTGAGAAAAATGAAAACTTTGAGGGTGGGGTCGTCATTTTTTTAGAACTGCTTTCTGCTGTTTAGGGGATGATGTTATCTCTGTGGGGTCCTGTAAGAAAGCTTAGATTGTTAGGTCTCAATAGGGCTAGCTGTAGAGTCTGCAGCCAGTCTCAGAGTAATGGGTAAGGTTGTCTTAGAAGTGTAGTATGATGGACTATCTCATCTTGAAACTGTCCTGGAGAGTTTTCAGTCCAAATCTGATCATTGAGTAATGTTTTTAGGTATAATGGCATCATTCTGAATTGGGTAGAGTTGTTGTTGTGGGGGTCCCGTCTTCTTCTGGAAACTTCAGAGATTGCTATTGGAAAGAATTCTTTTTCATTGTAGAAAACTTGAACATTTTTTAGTATCAAAATGGAAAGTTTGGATTTATGATGAATCAAGAAAGGATTCCCAGAAAGCAAGGACTAGTGTGTAAAGAAATAGAATCTTGACAACAATGATCCCTAGATTTTTGGTTTTCTTTTGTCTCACATCAGTTGGCTCTTCCAATATGAGACAGAATCTTCTATTTTTTCTTTTAGCAATAGGCTTGGATTTAGAGAAGGAGATAGCCATATTCCAACTCCAAAGACAGATTGATTTATAATTGAATCAGGACCATAACTAATCTAGAGTTAAAGAGATATTGGTGTTAGGCAATGAGATATTACACTGTAGAGTTATATTGGTACCAATAGGTCCTTCTTTTCTGTTGTAGACATCAAGGTGTCTGCTGGGAGATGTCTTTCTGTATGCTGTGAAAATATGTTGTTCCCATTGGTTAATGAATAAGCTGCTTTGGCCTATGTCAAGATAGCTTAGAAGCAGGTAGGAAATCCAAGGAGAGAGACAGGAAAGAGAAAAGCCAAGCCATCTCTGGGGAGAGATGCCAGCCTGTCACTCAAGGAACAACATTCTAGCAGACCAGTAAGCCCTGAAACACATGGCAAAACATAGATTAATAGAAATGGGTTAATTTAAGATATAAGAGCTAGCTAGCAAGAGGCCTGCCATAGACCATGCAGTTTGTAAATAATGTTAAGCCTCTGAGTGATTATCTTATAAGCAGCTGTGGAAACACAGGGCTGGGCAGAACCAGAGAAACCTTCTGATTACAGATGTCCAAGGCCTTATGATTTCTTGAAAATGAGTATTTCTATTATCCTGGAAAGATAAAAAACAGAACCCTGCCCTGACCTTTGTTGAGTTTTTCTTGTAGAGTTTTTTTGTAGAGTTGTCACATCAGTGGGTGAGTTATTACTTCTCCTCAAGGGGTTTCTCCTGTTCAAATCAAATTTTTACTAATTTTGTTGGTATTCATAGCTTTTCTTCTGCAGAAACAAAAGCAAAACCCCTTCCTGTAGTGGGTAGCCATTCCAGCTTTGACCTGGAAGTGCCATTCCCCATTGAGGCTTCGGTAACTGTCACGCCTACAAGGCAGAGCCGAGAGAGGACCCCTGAAGACCCAAGATCCAGATGGGCTGACTCTCTTGGTTCCTGGATCCTAGACGATGGATGTAGACCAAGCGGAGTTCTCCAGAGAACACTGCTGGACTGTGCTTCACCTTTCCCAGACCCTGTTACCTATCCCTTCACTTGTAAGTTATCCCACAAAATAAACCTCCCTTTTAACTACGAGAACTTGCCTTAATATTTAAACCAATACCTTCCCCAATGTAGGATGTATCCTGGTTTCCATTCCGAGGTCAACACATCTTTGCAGTAAACCGGTTGGTTTAGTTCAGGAGGTTTTTTTTGTTGTTCAATGTCTCTCCACAGCTGTTGTCCCTTTCTCATCAGTATTGAGAAAATTTAAGGTTAATTAAGCATTATGTAACCTATTATAATGAGAAGTCCACAGAGTCTGTTTAATGGGTAAAGGAGTTTATTAGGGGAAAAATTCACTGTATATAACAGAAAAGTTGCAGGTTCTGGAACACTCTCCTGGCCACCTGACTCAGTCCTCTCCAAAACCACCAGCGAGAGAAGAGAGCTGCCTCTATGAATATCAGGTCTTAAGGGTCCATGAGGCCACGCCCCAGGGGCATGTACTTCAAGGTCATAGGCAGGTGGAGCAGTTACCTGCTGCATCTCTAGGGGTGGTGCTTCAAGGTCATAGACAGAACAGCTACCCACCACAAAGTGTTTGTTTGGCTTAAACTTCAGCATTGCTGTTCATCACTGAAGGAAGTCAGGACAGGAACACAAGCAGGGCTGGAGCATGGAGGCAGGAGCTGATACAGAGGCCATGGAGGGGTGCTGCTTATTGGCTTGCTTCCCATCACTTGCTCAGCCCACCTTCTTGTCGAATCTAGGACCAGCAGCCCAGGGATGGCTCCACCCCAATGAGCTGGGCCCTCCCCCACTGACCACTAATTGAGAAAATGCCTTACAGCTGGATCTCATGGAGACCTTTCCTCAACTGAGGCTCCTTCCTCTGATGACTCTGGCGTGTGTCAGGTTGACACACAAAACCAGCCAGTCCGTCCTTATGTCTGTGTTTAACCTAGTATTCTACAACCTTACTGTTTTCTAGGTTTTGAAATAAGAGAGCATAAGGCTCCGGCTTTGCTCTTATTTTTCAGGATTGTATTGAATATTTGGATTCCTTTGTAGTTTCCTATGAATTTTAGAGTGGATTTTCTATTTTGGCAGAAAGCATGATTGAGAGTTTGATAGGAACTGTACAGAGTTTTATGACTGCTTTGAGTAGTTTTGACATCTCATCTGTGAATATGAAATGTGTTTCTTCTTATTATGCCTTTTCATTTGGAAATAGTTTGTAGTGTCTCTTGTATAAGTTTATTTTTTAACCCCCTGGGTTAAATTAATTCCTAAGTATTTCATTCTTTTAGACACTATCATAGATGGAACTGCTTCCATAATTTCATTTCCATATTGTTCATTGTTAGTGTATAGAAATGCACCCAATGCAGGGGTGTAGTCCTGCGGTCCGGAACTTGCCTGGTATGTATAAAGCTGTGGATTTCTATTCCCCACACCAAGGAAACAAGGACATACAACTGAGTTTTGTGTGTTTTGTTTTCTGCTATTTTGCTAAACTCATTTGTTAGTCTAGCTTTCTTTGTGTGTGGAATCTTTAAGTGTTCCTACATATCCCATGAGTGGAAAGAGATGATTTTACGTCATACTTTGCTACTTGATGTTCTCCCCCACCCGAGAACTTACAGTACAGAAGTGGGCATCCTTGCCTTGCTCCTGATCTCAGAGGAAAACATTCACCTTTCGCCACTGAGTATGTGATGCTCGCTATGGGCTTTTGGTGCAAGGCTTTTTATTATATCAAGGCAGTTTGTTTTAATAATACAGTATTTTTAATAATTCTTTGAGAATTTCATGTATTCACATAATGCATTTTGATCAGATTCACCCCTATTCCTCCCCATAACTCTTTCCAGTTGGTGTAGTTAAAAGTTTTTAAATTTTACTGATGTCCTCAGAGAAACATAGTTTGGCTTCATTTATCATCTTTTCTTTTTTTTTTTCTTTCTTTCCTTTTTTTTTTTTGAGACAGGGTCTCACTATGTAGCTCGGTTGTCCTGGAACTTACTATGTAGATCAGGCTGGCCTCAAACTCACAGAGATATGTGTGTTTTTGCCTTCTAAGTGCTAGGATTAAAGGTATGCACCGCCATGCCCAGCTGAAAATTTTAAAATCAGTATACACAATTGTAGGCTTCATTTGTTTCTTTTCTTTTCTTTTCTTTTCTTTTTTTTTTTTTTTTTTTTTTTTTGGTTTTTCGAGACAGGGTTTCTCTGTGTAGCTTTGCGCCTCTCCTGGAGCTCACTTGGTAGCCCAGGCTGGCCTCGAACTCACAGAGATCCGCCTGGCTCTGCCTCCCGAGTGCTGGGATTAAAGGCATGTGCCACCACTGCCCGGGACTTCATCTGTCTCTGTTGATTCTCCCATCCCATAGTCTTCCCCGTCCCTTTTCTCTCCCCTCATCACACAGCCCCAGCAGCCTCCTCTCTGCTTTCTGCTCACATATTTCCTGTTGCACACTCTCTCTTCTCTCCTGCGTGTTCTCCTTGCTAGTTTCATAGCCTATACCCGCACTCACCCCTCACCCCCTTACACATGTGTAATAGACATTATAGGCTAGGACAGTGGTTCTCAACCTGGGGTGAATGATCCTTTCCCAGGGATCACCTAAAACCATCAGAAAACACAGATATTTTCATTACAATTCATAACAGCAGCAGTTTACAGTTATGAAGTAGCAATGAAAATAATTTTATGATTGAGGGGATCCTACAACATGAAGAACTGTATTAAAGCGTTGCAGCATTAGGACAGTTGAGAATCACTGTGCTAGGACCTGCACAGACAGAACACGTGGTGGTTATTGTTGTTGATGTTGTCTTTTTGAGTAGTTAATATAAGACTTTTCCAGATCCAGCCCATGAACTGTGGACTGGTGGCTGTGGAGCTCCCATGGGACTGGACTAGGCCCTCTGGATTCGGAAGCCGGTTGTTTGACTTGAACTGTTTGGGGGGCACTCTGGCAGGGGGATTGGGATCTGTCCCTAGTGCATGGGCAAACTTCTGGGAATCTGGTGCCTGTGGTGTGACGCCTTGCACAGCCTTGGTGCAGTGGGAAGGGGCTTGGACCTGCCTAGGCTCAGTGTGCCTGGCTCTTCTGATTCCCCACGGGAGACCTTGATTTGGAGGATATGGGGATGCCAGGTGGCTTGGGAGAGAGGACTGGGGGGTGGGAGGAGGGAGGAGGGGGGATCTGTGGGTGGTATGTGGAGTGAGTAGAAAATTTCTTAATAAGGAAAAATGAAAAAAAAAAAGACTTTCCAGATCCATCCATTTCATTGAAATTTTTATAATTTTATTTTTCTTTACAGCTGAATAAAATTCCATTGTGTATATGTAGCACATTTTCATTATCTACTCATCTGTAGATGGGCGTTTAGGCTGATATCATTTCCTCTTTTACTATGAATAGTGTATCAATAAACAGGGATGTGCAAGTATCTGTATAGTAGGACAGACTCATTTCAGTATATGTCCAGGAGTGATATAACTGGATCAGATGGAAGTCTGTTTTTAATTTTTTGAGAAACTTCCATGTTGGGAGGCCTTGTTGGTCAGATGTTGCAGTCTGTGGCCTGGCAGCTCTCTCCAAGATTGGAAACATGAAGGACTCCCTTCCTCAGCAAGGCTTCCTGCTCTCTAACTGCCCTTATTTGGAGGATATCTCTAGGCCAGAACGTCTGATTTATCTCAAGGATGACCCCTGACGTAGTTCCCTGCACACACTCTTCCCCTGAAGCCCACATGATAATTAAGTTAGTGCTCTAGCCATTTTGATAGGGCCATGCTTCCACTAATGATAGAAACTATATGATAGGAGCATGCCACTTAATGCAAATTAGGGTTTGTCCCCAGGCTTCCCAATTCTATATACTTCCTAAACTCCGGAATGAAGTTGAGTTGTCTCACTAAGTCTTCTCCTGGAGGGCTATCTCGGTCATATCCACAGCCATCCAAACCCTGTTCCCCACGTCTGCTGCCTCCACCCTCCTGGTCCAATGGCCAACAATTCAGAGGAAGAAGGGGAACCACACCTCCATAGTGGCTGTATTAGTTTACACTCCCACCAGCAGAGATTAAGTGGTCATCTTTCCCTACCTCCAAATCAGCATTTTTTTTCTTGTTGGGGATGGGGATGGAATTCCAAAATAGTTTAATTTGCATTTCCTGGATGGCTAAGGATGTTGTACACTTTAAAAATATCTATCTGTGGGGCTGGAGTGATGGCTGTTCTTCCAGAGGACCCGGATTCAATTCCCAGCACCCATATAGCAGCTTTCAACTGTCTGTAACTCCAGTTCCAGGGAATCCAATACCCAGGGCACAACACCAATGCACATAAAAAAAACTTATCTGCAGTAGGTGTGGTGACTTACACCTTTACTCCCAGTAGTTGGTACAAGAGGCAGAGGCAGACTGATTGTTGTAAGTTCCATGCCAGTCAGGGCTATATAGATCTGGTCTCACAACCAAAAAAAACAAGAACAAAAAAACACCAGCCAAAATCTTTTTTTGTTTTTCAAGCAAAATCTTATTTGCCGTTTGTGTTTCTGCATTAGAGAACTGTCTGTTCATTTCACTAGTATATTTATTGATCAGCAGCTTTGGTGTTTTCTGGGGGGGGGGTGTTAATTTTTGAAATTCTTTGTATATTCTAAATATTAACCCTCTGTCTGAAAAAGATTGTCTCTCACTCCATGGACTATCTATTCAGTCTGCTAATAGTTTCCTTTGCTATATAGAAACTTTTTATTTCATGTGATTCCAACTGTCAGTTCTTGGTGCTATTTCCTATGCAGAATCTTGTTCAGAAAGTTCCTGCTTGTATCTATTTTTGGAGTGTATTATCTGTTTTCCTTTAGCAGTTTCAGATTTTAAATTATTTTTGTGAAGGGATCCAACTTCATTTTTCTGCAAATGGATACCAGTTTTGCAGCACTATTTCTTGAATGGCTTATTTATTTATTTACTTACTTACTTATTTATTTATTTTTGAGACAGAGTCTCTCTATGGAGTCCTGGCTGTCCTGGATCTCGCTCTGTAGACCAGGCTGGCCTCAAACTCACAGAGATCCACCTGCCTCTGCCTCCTGAGTGTTGGGATTAAAGGTGTGCAGCACTGCCACCACACCCAATTGTGTTCTTTCTTCTAAGGATTGCTTTGACTATTTGTGGTATTTTGTGTTTTCATATGAAATTTTGGATTATTTTTCCAAGTTCTATGAAGAACATCATTGTAGTTTTGATGGCAACTTCACTGAATCCACAGATTGTTTTTGGTAATAGAGCCATTTTCATGGTATAAAGTCTGCCAATTGGGGAGCACATGAGGTTTCTTTTCAATATGTGGTATCTTCTTCAGTTTCTCTTTTTAGTGGCTTCAGGTTTTCATTTTAAATGGATTTACCTGTCAGCCACAAGGATTATTCCTTGGTAGTTTATTTTGCAGGGGGCTATTGTGAATGGAATGGTGTGTGTGTGTTGGGGGGGCTCTCTGAGTAGCCCTGGCTGTCCTGGAACTCACTTTGTAGATCATGCTGGCCTCTGCCTTGAGTGATGGAATCAAAGTTGTGCACCACCAGGCCCGTTGGTTGGAATACTTTTCTTTTTCTTTTTCTTCTTTTTTTTTTTTTTTTTTCATTTTTTCGAGACAGAGTTTCTCAGTGTAGCTTTGCGCCTTTCTTGGATCTCACTCTGTAGCCCAGGCTGGCCTCGAACTCACAAAGATCCGCCTGCCTCTGCCTCCCGAGTGCTGGAATTAAAGGCGTGTGCCAGCACCGCCCAGCTGGAATGTTTTTCAATTCGTTTTTAGCATATGTGAATGCTACTGAGTTTTGTATTCTGCAAATTTCCTGAAACTATTTATTAAATCTAAAGGATTTCTGGTGGAGCTTGTAGGGTCTTTTAAGTACAGAATCATGTCATTTGTGAATAAGGATAATTCAACTCTTTCCTTTCCCAATTTTATCCCTTTTATATCTTTCCCCTTCTTGATTGGCTTAACACTTCTTGAACTATGGTATGTTCTACCTATTCTTAATTTCTCCAAGCCCTTTATCATGTCTGCATGATAAGCTTTGTCAAAAGTTTACTCTGTATCTATTGGGAGAATCATGTGATTTCTCTCAAGACTGGAACCTTAAGACTAAACTTTTGAAGATACTTCAGTGAGACAGTATACAGTTGGCTTGTTTCTGAAACAAAGCAAAAACCCAAACTGTTCTGCCAATCCCTGTCTTTGAATTGGAAATTTTAATTCATTTAGTTTAAAAAATAATTATTCTTTAGGATAGATTACTGTTAATCTGCTGTTCATTTGCTATGTCATATAGCGCCCTTTGTGTGTGTGTGTGCATGTGTGCACGTGTGTGTGTGTGTGTGTGTGTGTGTGTGTGTGTGTGTGTGTCTCACTGACCCTAGAACTGAGGCTAGCTGATCAGCAAGCTCCTGGAGCTCTCTTGTCTCTCCCAGTTCCTACACTAGGATTACAATCTTGCCATCCTATTTGTATACTATTTCCTTGACTTCCTCTACATTTTTCTTTAGTTTGGAGATCATCAAGAAAGTTGGAGCCCTGGAAGGAGGGAACTGGTTTCTGAAAGTTGTCCTCTGACCTCCACATGTGTGCCATGGCACTGTATACCCTGCTTCCCCAGACAAACAAATGTCATTATAAAAGAGAGTAACCTTTGTTTAGTAGTTTTTCCAGATCTTACTCAGAGATGGCCTGTTGATTTTTTTAATGAGTCATAATTGCCTATTTCTTGGTGTGTTTTGTGATTTCTTGTTGCAAAATGAACAGTTGCATCTAAAAATGTGGTAACTCTGGAAATCAGATGTCCCCTCCTCCACATTTCTTAGGGTTGCTCTTTCTTTGTGGGGCCTGGCTTGCTTGGTGGGTTTCTTTCCTCCTGTGGTTTGCTTTTGTTTTTGTTTTTAGGCAAGGTCTCTCTGTAGCACAGGCTGGGCTGGAACTCATGATGTAGGTTAGGCTAGCCTTAAACTCATAGTCACCCTACTGCCTCAGCCTCCCTGAGTGCTGTGATTATAAGCCTATAAGGAAGAAGGGTAAGCTCCATATCCAGGATCAGTTTTGATGAGTATAATGTACGAGCTTAGGCTTCTTGCATCTTTTCTGAGGCCAAGTTTTCCCTGGATATGGTCAGTCACTTTCTAAAGTTCTTCATCTAAATATTTGCGTTTGGATGTATTAGCTTTAATGTCTAGTTTCCGAAAGGGGGAAAGGAGGAAAGAGGGATGGAAGAGGGTACTGGCCCTTTAAATCTAGGAAGTCACTTCAGATGGATGGGGAAACAGCTTTCAGTGATGGGGGTACAATAATGACTTCCTGCTTCTGTGTTTGCACTTCTGTGAGTAGAAGCAGCAATCTCCGCTGAGTACAGATCTTTGATGTTCAGGACGACTTGCTTTTCCATCTGCTGTGGTCCCCATACGCTCCATGCCAGCTGCTCTGGATGAAGGTTCAGATGCTGCGCCAGGCTGGGTAGAGTATGTGACTGCTGCTGGGCTAAAAGCTGAACTTGCCAAAGTTAAGTTGGCTGTTCAGGCATTCCTCTTCAGGGATTCCAAGGTATCAACAGACTCCAAGCTCCAGAGGAGTTACAAGAAGCCAGAGGCCAGCAGAGCAGTCTTTCTCTAGGCAGGAGACAGGTTCTTGAGCTGCTTCCCCTGCCTCCTGGAATCCCTGCAACAATTCTGTTTTTCCTGGGGATTATTCTGGAAGCTTTGTGTGAGCCAGTTTACATCGTCATGGTGACCGCAGAACCTTGCATTTGATGGTTGCCACGCACTGCACATCCTGCTTTCTCTCCTCTTCCCTAGTATACCCCCTCCCCACTTTATCCGAACTCAATTATTGAGGGGACAGCACTTCAATTTTCTGAGCTAACCATTCATTTCTCTTCTTCTGCCTCCTTATCCGCCTTTGACCGTTTTTGTTGACCCTTTCATAGATGGAAGAACATCTATGTGAGATCCGCTGTGGTCACAGAGTTAGGGATGTGCTGGAGTCACACCCCCTCTCTTCCCCCACTTGGAAGGATCCAGTGCATGTGGAGGTTAAATCTATTTCTGTGACCTGTAGGAGCAGGGGAAAGGAGAGGTGTGGAACAGGGGAGATACTGATTAAACCAAGATCGACATTGTTAAGAAATTTATTTGCAATTCTTTTTTGCGTTTTTGTTTGTTTTTTAAATAACATCATTCCTTAGATAAAAATGCAATCTTACAGGAATATACAGTAGCGTCTCACACAGAGATGGACCCTGAAGCTCTCCTTGAAGGTTTTCCCTTCTAGATTCCCTGGCCTTACTCGAGGGGGAGAAGGCGCAGCAGGCAGGGCCGTTTGACAGCAGTATTATTTGATGATTACAAACTGTACAACAATATTTACAACAGTCAGACTGTGGTGTCGTGGAGCCTGGAGGGGCAGGTGTAGGATGTGCAGGTGTATATGAGTGACACAGAAGCCTGTTCATCTTTCCATGCCTCTCTGGGAACAGGCATGGCACATGACACAGGCTTTCTCGGGGACATAAAAGAGGACTGAGTAGACACATGGAGAGTTGGGGGTAGGAGCGGCTTTATGTGGACCCTTTACATGGAGGGAAGTTTTCCTTAGCAACACTGGCAGATTAGAGTAGAATTGCAGTATTATGAGAGAGGCAGACGTTGAAGCATTCACTCCTGGGGATCTGCCACCCTATTTCTCAATGACTTCTATTCCCACAGGTTGTTCTTAACTGCTCTCATCACAGATGTGTGTAAAGCCAGCTGTTTCCCTGCCATCCAGGCTTTGTTCAGGGCAGTGAGCAAATAGCACATGTCCGAGCAGGGCAGACAGATGGGTGCATGGTCTGGTAGGATGGCTGGGAGGTGCATTTCAAGTCTAGGGGATGGGATGCAGATGTGGATGTATGCTGTGTGGAGAACAGAAAGGTGCCCATAGCTTATGGGTCACTGTGATGCCTTCTAAGGGGCCCTCTGCAGGGATTGCTTGCTTACACATCACCTGTCCTCAATTCCCAAGGGTTCTCCCCTGCTTTTAACTTTGGTGTAGTTCTCCATGCTGGGAAGTCTTAGGAGGCAGAGACTATCTCAAAATAAAAGCTAAAGTGTTTGCCCAGCATGCACAAGGAAGGCCCTTGGCTCAACCCCCAGTACCTTCATATTGCTCCCCCAAAAAGGAAAAGAAAAAAGAAATAACCCTCTGATTTCCTATGTCCTCTGCCTCCCCAAACTGTCTCTGTAATGACCCTGCTGAGTGGTCCATGAGGGGAGTTTTAGGTGGCAAATTTGCATTAATTGACTCATTTATGCTGGAGTAAGTGGCATGTCACCCGTTTTGTAACCTTTATACATCAAACCACTTAAATTCTGGGAAAGTGGGGTGCACAGACTTTCCCATGGGGATGAGGGGCTACACCTCTAACGCAGTGAACATCTGAGACAGCTGAGCTCTGGTGATGTGACATTTCCCATTTTCATTGCATTTTCCTGGCCGTGCCTTCCTTATTGCTAGCAGAGACCTAAGAGAAATGTAACAGGAAAGTCTTAATTCAGACTTCGCTCTCAGTATTGAATTGATTTGCAGTGCTTGATACATCTAGCTACATTCTCCAACTCCTTTCAGAGATAGGTTAGCAAGTCTTCCTCACATACCAGGAAGGCCAGGTCTTTATCATATACTATATAGATCAAACCTCTTAAGATGGTTGGAGGAAAAGGGCAAGTTTAAGAATGGTAGCAGTTCCTCACTGTAGATGAATAGAACTGTCACCATTTTCCCCACTGGAAATTGTTCTAGTTTCTTCCATGCATTCCTCTTTAAGATGTCCAGTGTTTTTCCCTTATAATAGGACATCATCTACAAATGTGCTGGGCCACAGTCATAGCTGTTCTGGGACACATAGCCACAGATTGAACAGGTTGAACATGCCTACCACAGTCCTCCTTTTCTGTGGAAAAAAATCACTAAGTAGCCATCACCTCAGCACTTGTGCCTTAGGGTGTGTGTGTGTGTGTGTGTGTGTGTGTGTGTTATTCAACTGCTTTCCTAACAAGGTGAAGACACTGTAAGAATCTGCAAATGGTTCGTTCACCTCTCTCTTCCCTTCACTGGGCTTGCAGAGGAGAAGGAGGGGAGGAGGAGGAAGATGAGGAGGAATGAAATGCTGAAAGAGGGGAAGGTGCCTGTTACTGACATCGTAGGTAGGTGCTTTCCCCCTCACATCCTCCCAGGATGCCTCTCCCCATAGCAGCTGCTCTAGAACATGGACTTTGGTGAGTGAGACCCAACCTCCCCCAACGACTTTCCCATTGGCAAATTCTTTGGCCAGATGCAGTGAAGGGACCTCACAGGGTCAGGTGAGAACCATGTCACTCTAGGTTGATTTAGCTGGAAAAACACCTAGGGTAGGTATTTATGTTTCACAATTTCCAAAGCAGATTATGAAGCCACCAACCTTTGCCAAGGTTGGACAAGACAGAAGCTGCTTTCCACATGATGAGATGGGGTCAGGATGTGCCCTTTCCTCACCTCCACATCCCTCTAGTTCTCTCTGTGCTGACGCTTGCTTTAGAGACAGGGTTTTGTTGAGGAACAGAATCAGCCAGGACACTTACAACAGGTTTTGGCTTTCCTGGGCTTTGAGTAGCTCTTCTGAAAGCCAGACAATCCTTCCTCAGGTCCTTGTTCAATTGTTTCTAGCTCCTGAATGAGGACATTTCAGTTACTCAAAATCCCAGGATGGAGGGGCCATCCATCCCCTTGGCGACATTTGAAATGTGCTACGAGAAGGCTGAAAACCCTGAGTACCAGATTTGACTCCATGCTTGGTCTGGATCCTTGCTCTCTTGACCTGCCTTTAGGAGCAGTGGAGTGTGTCTCCTGGCCTCGGGACAACAGCCACTTTCCTTCTACTGACTTCCAGAGTGTTTGCAGAAACGTGCTGGTTTTGGCAAAGGAAGGGCTGCCTACTGTGTTCAGTTAGGGTGTCTGGAGCTCCAGATGGTTGAGAGCTATGAGAAAGGAACACAGACCTTCTTTTCATAGTACCTAAAATTTGGAACCAGGGTACCAGAGGAAGGTAAACGACAGTGTTGGGCCTTGGATTCCTAGTCAGGTTAAGAAAGATGGGAACCACAACTAACAGGGAAGACATTTACAAATCAAACAAGGTCTAGGAAAGTCTCTCTCTTTCAACCTGAAGATATGAAGAGCCTTCTAGGACCAGGCAGAAAGAAACTAACTGGACTTTGTCTGTATAATATGGTCTCACACATGAAAAGATCAGAAATAAAAGAGACAGAGCTAAGTCATAGGACAGATGAAAACACATGGCCTACACTCCTTCATGGCCCTTTGGTCCCCAGCTGCGGGCTAATTTCCCTACCATTCAGGGACTGTCTGGTAGTTATGTTCAAAACAGTCCTTGGGAAAATTCCATGTTGGGTGGAGAGTAGACAGTCTGGTGTAGATGTTCACTGGCTTTCCTACTCACTGATCCCCTCTGTCCTGGAAACAGGCAGCGTGTGTCAATCTTACTCAGGTGGTCATGAAGCCAAGCATGAAAAACCCATTGGCCACTGAACCTCTGTTCCTCCTAGCAACAAAGGGCAAGGGGCCCATTGTCCCTGATGATGCCATTCTTGCAGGGTACAGCATTTGAGTGAAAGGCTGCTCTGGTCTTCTTGGCCATAAAGGAGAAGGCAGCCTGTAGGTATGACTGGTGAAGGGGGGGTTGGGAAACCACACTGGGCAGAGTTCTGGCAAGAGCTGCAGGAGCTTGGCCTGTAGCTTATGTCATTGGTCAGTAGAATCTGGCAATGCAGATCAAAGCTTCCAAAGGAAAACAAGGCAGCAGAGGGAAACTGAGTATGCATGTCTGTGTGTAGGATCAATGAAAACACCACATTTCCTCAGGAGTCAGATGTATGCAAGAACCAGGCAGCCAGTCAGAAGGGCTCCCCTCTCTATGGTCACTATAGTCACATCAACACAGTTGCAGAACTTTGCAGAAACAAGACAAAGGATGCCATCTAATCCTCACCTCTAGAAGCCCTTATGGTACTGCAAAGGATGCTGGGTTATCGGTACATGGAAGTCTAAGGAGGAGCGCTGTTTTTAGACTCTGGTTAACCTGTGGACACTGGGCACCTCTCTCTGCATTTTCATTAAAGATCCTTGCTGGAATTTCTAGCAGATTCTCACATAATCTCCAAAATAGGCTGGAAGGACACTGGGACCAGAAGATACTCTGTACATAGGTAAGTTCTGGGTGAATGGTTGAGTCTTTTCCCCAGAGTCCTTCTTTTTCAACCATTCTTGTTACGATACAATCGAAGGACCTGGTACTAACTGTAAGAGTTGCTGAAGGCAGACACAGACGAGCCTAAACGAAAGGCCCACACAATCTGTTCCTTTCATCCCTATTGAATCCTGATGCCCCGCCCTCGTCAAGATCCCCTGCTTCTCTGCCTTCCTGCTTTGGAAGAAGGAGAGGATGAGTGGTTTCTAGAAGGACCACAGTTCCATCCAATTACCTTTCTCTAGCCACGGCTATGGCAATCTGTGTTTGGGTAAGTCATGTGTCAAAGATGAATCTGGCCTACCACCGCCCCAGGCTGACTGTCACCCCATCCTCTCAGTCCGAGTGCTTGGGAAAGCCAGCCACCTCTCCATGGAGCATCTTGGACAAGTAAGTATCCACAGAGAATGGCAGAAGGCAGCAAGTGAAGACCTGGATGAAACATGTCCTGATCTTGCAAAGCAAGATGTGGCATGGACTGTCTTACCACCAGGTTTTGGAAAGATCAAGGGAAATGGAAACAAAATACAAGATATGCAAAATGGTACCTCCCAGACCTGCCCGCAGAGAGCAGAGGACTGACACCGGGATACCTTTGTTCACTTTGCAAATGAAAGAAAACCATCTCCTCCCCAACCACATGTAGAAAAAGCACTTAAGAGTTCGAAGGTAAAGCTTGTCACACTCCAAATACAAAATGATTTACTTTACATGCAGCAAAATATACAAGAAGTGAATTTTAAAACAAACTTAAGTCATTATATTTGCTTGGCACAATTGCAATTCAGTTTTAAAAAAATATTTGAAAAATACTGAAACTGACCTGAATTCAAGTATAACAGTTTCTTCAACAGAAACATTATCAATGCAATAAAACATTACACAGAATATATCGAAGCAAAATGTCTTCTTGAGTTTTTTCCCTTAAATTTTGTGTTTTTTTTAAAATAGAATTTTAATGCTGACACAACTCACAATCGTATTTTAAAATGGATATTATTGCATTGCTTTTGCATATCTCGTGGGATAGGAAATGCCGTTACCGATTCTCGTTTCAGAAGCAGAAGTGGAGACAGTGATTTGTTTTTGCTTTCGAATCGCCCCAGATTCAGAACTCCCTGCAGTCAAACCGGAACCGGGATCTACGGACTTTTGTGCGGGGGGTGGGGGTGGGGTGGAGGAGGTGCGCACGCACCATGTGGGTGCACACACGCACAGACGACCCACTATGGACACACGTGTGACACACAGATGCTCATACATCCTGTCTCTTGAACCTATCCATACGCCCAGCTAAGAAAGGAGCCCAGCTCAACCGCCCAGGCGCGCAACACCTTATCTAACAGCCTGTTACCTGCAGATTGTGACGCTCAACCGAACCAGAAAGAAAGGGGGGAAAATGTGGTGTTACTTAAGGAAATTGTAACAAGTTACTGGGCATACAGAGCAGGTAAACCGTCCTGTGGTGATATTGAGCCCTCGCTTCATGGGTGGAAAAAGAGGGGTCGGGGAGAAAACCGCACCATTTAAAGAATATAATAAAACCAAATCCGACTTAAATAACCCAAATGTGGAAACAGTGACTGAGGCTGCGCAACTGTAGACGCTCTTCTTCCTCCCTTCCCCGTGGGAAAGCACAACAAATAAAAAATAATAAAGAAACTAAAACCCAGAAAACCGAAACATGCTAACAAGATCCATCAAACCATGAAACCAAGATTACTAGGCAGCAGCCTGCGCCCCCTGGTCTGGCTAGCTGAGGGGAGGTGGTGTGGTCTGCACTGGCTCCCGCCACCTGCACCTCGGCTCCTGCAGAGGAAGGGTCCCGGAAGGGACCAGGCCCACACTGCTGGGAACCTTGCAGCCCTTTCCCGGGCCCCTACCGGGGGCGCTGGCCTACTCCCGCCATAGATCCCTGGGTCCCTACTCCATAGAGATGGCCAGGCTCAGACAGAACATGTGCAAATGACTGTTTATACAAGCAAGGGGAAAACACCCTTTTGCTTAGGGGTGGGGTGGGGTCCTTTGGGCGGTGCTGCCCCGGGAAGGCGCTGGAGCCCTGCACCACGGCCTTGGCCTTCTCCCCTGAAAAGCCGACTCCGCAGACCGCCCAGCTCTGAGGCTTGTCCCGACAGCAGTGAATGAAGACGCTGTTCCGGTTACCTCCAGGTCACGAGAACAGTGAGGCACTTCTGAAACGAACCCATTAGGAACATTGAAACGAATAAAAAACACCCGCGTCTCGCCAGCCCTGTGGACTACAGGTTGCTGACGTAGGCCCTGCTGTCCGGGAGCGCCTCCTCGCTCCGGCCTCGCCCCAGGGCATATGCGCAGCTCTCGTCCTCTGGGACCACAGCCCTGTCCGGCCCCGGGTCCCTGCAGTTCACAAAAGGTAAGAGGGTGCCGTTGGGGCTCTGCTGGGCGCCCCCACTGAGGATGTTGTCTGCGGCATTCTCCATCTCCTCTATTGTCATGTCACAGGCGTCAGCCAGCTCCTGGGTGGTGACCTCGATGAACTTGGGATCTTGAGCAAACTGTCCCAGTCCTTCTGAAATTAAGACCTGAAGAGGAGGGGCAAAAAGAAGACAGAGGGGCGAGGTCATCGGAGTTCCAAGCTCCCCAAGGATGAAGTCGCAGGCTGCTGCGAAGCAGAGCATCTGTGTGTACCTAAAATGTGCATGTGGGTATGTGTGTTAGGATGTGTGTGTGTGTGTGTATGCTTGTGTGAATGTGTACATAAGTGTGCGTGTGTGTGGGGGTGTATGCATGTTCATGTGTCTGTATTTGTGTGCTACGAGGGACACTCACAGGAAAGCGGAGATGGAGTATGGACCAAAGGAAGTGGGCATGCGCAGATCAGAGGTGAGCGCTTTAGGTTGGGGGATTCAAACACCATCCTATCACCAAATGAGGAGAAACTTGCAGAGGGGCTGCGGACTCTGCTCTGCCTTTTCACGGGCAGATCTTTCCATTTCTCCTCTCTGGCCCTCAAGACGTCTTTTATGTTGCTCTTTCCAAGAAGCCTTAGCTTTCATTTGGTGTTTAAGCACTGTCCCCCACCCCAGGCCAGCTGTTTGCAGCTCCAGGGCTCCTTGTACAGGACACATGTTCTGCTTTTGTTTGAGAGAGCTGCAGGTGACCATCACGGATCCACCCTTCCTCCTAGCTGCTTTAGTGACTAGTGAGAAGGAAGTTTACTAAGTCTCTGAGCCAAGGGGTAGAAGAACATGGCAGAGTCAGGGCGGTCTCTTTTTCTCCTCCTACGCATCTGTTCCTCCTCTTCTGCCTGAGAATCACTCTCTCCTTACCTTGTCTGACTTTTCGACTGATGCCCTGCCTGTTCCGGCCACATGATGCTTACTTTTTAATCTGTTTGTCCTCGCCACCACAGTGGGAGCTCATGAGAGCTGAAATCTATTTTCCCAGATGTCTCACTATGCCTACAGTCTCCGCACCTAGTAAGATTCTCAGAGATTTTTGAGATGAGTAAAGGACAATCTTGCTCGAGTGAAGAATTAGTGTTTCAGAGCTGGAAATGACCAGAGTTACTTAATTGAACTCTACTCTCGGGTCCGTCTGACCACAGGACAGATGCAGCCTCTGCTTGGCATGTCCAGTGATGGAGGCTGACTCTTTTACCATCGTCCTCTTATTGGGGAGAGCTGTGTTGGCAAGGTCTCCCCTCTACCAGTTCTCCTAGGAGATGGTTTCTAAGGACCTTGCCACAGTCTTTGGGGTTTGCTTCAGTTTGTCAAAGGCCCCTAAAATGTGGTGCTAGGATTGGAATAGACGCTCCTCAGGGGCAGAGGACTAGTAACTCTAAAATCTCTCTAAAGGAGGAACAGAAGCCGAGGAGAGAAAGTGCCATCTTCAACTTGGACACTCGTGTGTTAGAATCACTGGAAGATTGGAAATGCCAGTTTCCTTTGGCAAGCTTCCAAAGCTCTGGGGAGTTGTTCTCCTGAGCAGTCAGAATTGAGCACAGTGAACCCTGACCCTCTTTGTAGGAACAAGCCCCAGCACGTGTGAACTCAGGGATGCAGCAGAACTTTTCTTGGGGTTCACTGGCCCACACTTTACTAACGGCTTTCTCCCTGTTCTTCATAGCCAGTGGCTATCGTCTTAGATAGTCATAGCTATAATTTTCTGCAGGCCAGGACCTCCTTCAGCATTTCTCTAGTTTAAACCCTTGACACCCAGTCTCCTTGGGAAGGAGCCAGGCTTCCTTCTCTGTACAAAAGTCTCCTGTTTTCTGGGGCCTCTCCCTCCCCAGGAGTTTGAATTCACATACCGCTTCCACCAGGCTGCTGGCGCTGCCATGGAACTGTCTCCCTGGAGCTCCAGCCTGGCTGGGCACCATGAGGGAGACAGGCCGGGCTCTCCGGGCCATGCTGCCGCCACTACAGGCAGTGGTCTCCTCAGACCAGGAGCTGCAGTGGATGGACGGGAAGCTGCTGTTGAGTTTCTCGCTGGACTCAGCCCCCTCCAGCCGGAGGGTGGGGATGGGCTGTAGGGGCCTGCCCCGGCTGCCTGGGGTGACAGGGGGTGTGGGGCATGGCTTGGGGAACGTGGTAGGAGAATGGCTTCTCTGCAGGAGGGGGCTCAGACCTGCCACTGCCAATGCCTGTGGACATAAGAAAAGGAGTTACCAGGAGGGTTCGGCCCTCTGCCTTCTGAGTAACTTTGAAACTAATATTTTCCAGTGAGTTCTGCCTAGAATTCTCAAAGTCCAAATCCTGTCTACCTCACTGAGACCTGGTGGAAGATTCAATAATATCCAGAAATATTTTAATGAGCATTTCCTTCTAACATGATGGCATTTCCTTCTAGTTTCAGGACCTTACAATTGAGCACACTCTGGATCATCCATGGTTGGGACTGGCTCTGCCATCTGTATTATCTGGATTCAGTCACTCTGGCCTTCCCATTAGAACAGAGAGGACAATGATGACGTGTCCTCCACAGAGCCAGAATTCCCCAGTGCTCTCTCTCTGCACCGACCTATAGACCAGTGTGACATTAAGTGAAATAAGGCTTTTGAGGTATAGTGTCTATCCTAAAGACCTAGACAAAACCAGTCGTCATTATTTTAACTTTTACAGTGAAATAGACCCATTGATAATGCCCTGTCAATCTCAAGCAGAGTGTTTTGGCTTCTGTATCACAATGAACGATTTCCAGGTCTGATTTCTCTACCCCCAAATGCTCCAGAGAATGCTTAGGGTGAGCCTGGGTCCCCACTGTCACTGTGACATGTTTGTTGACACTGTGGTGGGAGCATTCATCTCTGGGAGACAGAGAGCAGGTTGGAGGCACATAATGATACAAAGAGAAACCTCGTTTCCCACCTCTGGGCATGAGGACAGATGGACAAAACCATTTGGAGAAACCCTTTTAGACAGAGCACACAGTGTCCCTACATCCTGCTTTTCGTCCTCAGCTCACGAGAGCCCCCCAGCTATTGGGTACCTGGAAATCTAAGGGAAGCATGAAGCTATTTCATTATGTTGGAAAGTTCATGACAATAATCCCTATTTAGACTGTGCTTTGGCCTTTGAGCTGAAGTTGTATCAGTTTTTAAAACGCATTTGTACACATGTGCTCACATACATAAACATATACACATATGAACTAACACACGGATATACATGTATACACATATGCAAGCACAGACACACAGACACAGACACATAGACACACACACACACACACACACACACACACACACACACACACACACA